>VFFE01009043.1:206140-281145 GCA_008921705.1 Burhinus oedicnemus
TAGTTCATTATTTTTCTTTTTATTATTTTATTATCAATATTTCATTAAAGTAGTTTAGATCCTTCTAAACTCTTAAGTCTCTTTTTCTCTCTCTCTCTTGCCTCCCGAGCGGAGCAGGAGAGAGAGAGCATCTGTCGTTCCACCGGATTAGGCCAATTTGGCCCAAACCACGACAAGCTAGTATTCCAAATCTAATTTACCACACTAATTTTGTTTGTTTGTTTGTTTTCTCTTGGTATTTTCAGGATTTTAAATTCTTATGGAAAAAGAACTCGGTGTGTGAGGTGGAAGTAGGCATTAGTTTGTCCAGAACAATGTGATATGTCTAGTGTTCAAAATAATTCTTAAAAACATGGTGTGTGACTGTCACAGCATGTTTTTTATTCCTAAATTTCAAAGTCCTCTGATGTAAATGTCCAAATTTCCCCATTTCCTCCTTTTTCTGGTGGAGTGGAGAATGTAAGGAAATAACTTGTCTGTGAATTGGCTCTATATATCTTACAGGCAAAAAGATAATTCTTCATTGCTATGAAGTCCTATGCACGGTGTACCATTTTAAGGAAAATGATTTATCAATTTTTGGAACTGTGCTTGGTTCTTGCACAGTTTTATAGTTGATTTTGGTACTGGGTAGGATTTGTAAGGTAGATGTGCTTGCTGGAAAAAACTGTTGCTTTGTCTTCCAAAGAAATTGGATAACCATATTTCCAGTGAGAAGAAGGATTTTAGCTGTTTAACTGTGCTCGCATTGATGTGCAGTATATATGTTCTTGCAGTGATTCCTGTATAATATGTGAACACTTGGTACATTAAATACAAATCACTGTGGTCACTGCTGAACTCTTCACTAAATTCAAATACTTTCATATAAGTGAAGGTTAATGCAATATGTAGGTGAATGAGCACACTTTAACAATATATATATGTCAGGAATATAAAGATAAGTCATCAGGAGTTTGTGTTGATCTAGTTGTATTTACATTAATATAATCAGTAATAAATCCATGTACATGTCATCACACATGTATGTTTCTATGTTTAGATGATATTTTTATGATCATTAGAAGACTTCAAACTCTTTTCATTTAGTTTCATTTGAGTCTGAAATGCATAATGTACTCTTGCAATACCTCTTTATCAACAATTAAATGTGATAACTTTATTTGTAGAAATTAACCTACTGAAAAAATATTCAGTAGATGTGTTCTATTTGTCTTGGTTATTAGAATTCCAAGTGTGTTTCTCATGCAGAGATTAAATGGACTGATTTTTTCTTGTTATACGGTAGCGTTGTTTACATGAAGGCATTCTGGAACACCAGGTTGAATTAGTTTTTAAAGTGGATTTCGTTGTTTTAAGCTGCTATGTGGGCATTCCTGTACAGAATTAAAATATTCTGATTGTTCACTTGGCTAAGTTCTAACAGGACAAAAAAAACTCTAAAATGTATTAAAGCCTATTTAATCTTACATAAATATCGGTACAAATTTAATGCAGATAAACTAATTTACTTGAAAATGGCATCCTAGAGTTGAACTTGTTATTTGTTGTTATTTGTAGACTTTCTTAAGTTTTATATTGATGAGAGGAGCTGATGAGTAAACGAAAATAATTTAAAGCAAAGAGTTTAAGAATGGAGGAGAGGAGGGTTCATTTTGTAAGAATGACTGTTTGTAATATTATCTTAATGCCATAGTAAACTCGTTGAAAATATGAGCTCTATGGGTGGAGAGCCAGTTAAAGAACTTCAGAATATAGTTTATTTTTGCATGTGGTTATTTAATTTTCATTTTTGGTGAGGCCTCCATTTTGAAACTTAAGTCACATAAAATGTACGCTTTACATTTTAAAGTCTTTCATGGTATGGGTGGTGGTACTTAAAATACCTAAATAGTTAGTTTATTTCATAGACAAATTAGTTCTTATCCCAGTTTATCCTTTTGTGTCCTCCCACCTACGTTTCTAGGTGTCTGTAAAATACAGTGGGATAAAGCCTTAGAGTGCGATACTATTATATTACAGGTACACTGGCAGCAGCATTTAGAAATTTCCAGTCCAAGAAATTTGTGACAATTTAAATTACATGGATGCATTTTAAGCCCGAGCTATGAAGCAATCTCACTGAAAATAGTGATTTCGATATCAGCTTTTGCAGTTTTAAGAGTGGGAGATTTTAACGTTATTAGCAATGCTGTAAAAAGTGCTAAGCACAACTGAGTTGTCACAACAGAAATCATGATTAGGTGCGTGGTGGCACCTGGAACTGCTGTCTTCAGCCACCCCTTTTCTGCCCTTAAGTTGCGTTCTCCTCTGTGCTGGCCTACTGGTGGCATTGCTGGGCCGTGAACCAGAATTTGAGGCTTCTCTATCTGAGAATGACTTCTTAAATTAGGTTATTTTTCAGCCAGAACAGTTTTCAGATTGTTTTTGTGGGTGGACGGTTGTACTAGCACAATGCAGGAGTGTCCTAAAGGTGGAAATTTGTAATACTGCTGCCAATGAAAATAAAAAAAAAACCACGCAAACTCATAAGGCTGGTAAGAGTCAAACCAGCTCTGCCTGCAAAGGATTCTTAGTGACATAGCTGATAATTCCTAAACTTCTGTGTCGCTAGCATATTTTTTAATCTCTTGTAATGTATTCTTTCTGAACACATGCATCCTTTATATATGTGACAAATGACTGGAAAAGGGGGAGTTTTAGCAGTAGTTTGTTTGTTTTCCAAAAAATGTTCCAAAGACTCCAAAGTAGCATTAGTAGAATGACTAATTCAGTCTTTTTCTCTCACCTGCCCATGGTTGGAGTTTTTGCATTGGCATGCCCTTTCCAGATAGATTAACTTACCTTATTCTCCTATCTGTATACATGGTATTTGTTAGAGGTCTGTCCTTGCAGTCTCACACTGTGCCCATCTTCTTTTACTTCGGCTCTCTGTGTTACAGTGCATCCCTTCTTGTCATCCTGACTTTTTTCCCTTTTACTTGCAAGTTGTTTTTTCTCCTTCACAATAATGCAGTTGTTCTGTCTTATTCCTCGGTAGCTCTCCCAGGCCTGAGAAAAGACATAGACTCCTGGCTATAGTCTGATTTTGCGCAGCGGATGTTTTTCTTGTGTCCTCCATATCAAGTGCATCCAGGAGCCTTCATAAAAGATGGGACTATGAATCACTTGAGTTAGTCCTGTGTTTTAGCAGTATAGAGAAACGTTGTACCTCCTTAGTTGCACTTGGGTTGATTTTGCCTTCATCATTGTGTCTACTTGTATTGTGGAGAAACTTGATTGGAATTGTGGGAGTATTAATGCACTAGATAAAGTGAAATAATGTCAGACTCTTTTGGCACTAATCTCTGTATGAAAGTTCAGCTTCTCAGGAATGTTGTGATACGGTTTTGCTCTGTTTTTTTATTTCCACTGTTTGAATAGACTCTTCACCTTGATTCTGTTGTTTGGTTTTAAGTGAAATTGAAGTGGTCCTTTGGGTACAATTGCTAACCTCTTTTTAAAAAGCCATGAAACTAACAGCATTTTTAGCTCATAGTTTAAATAAAATAAAGGTTGGTGTAGTTGCTTTAAGTTGTGGATGGGGCAATTACTAATTACCATGATGGTTTCAGATTATGTAAAACATACAACACTTACTTAGTGCTTTATAGTGTTAAAATAAAAAACACTAGTGGTGCCACAGTGCTTCTACAGGGGAAAAAAAAATCCCAAACTCTCAGTGTGAAAAATTTTGAAGAGTTCTGAAGAATTAGGGTATTTTCTTGCTATAGCAATCCATTGGATTGCTAAGAGAGAAACAGTGTTCACTTGCATTCATTTAGGATGTCTCTGCCTGACTACAAGCATGTTTAAAATCCTTGCTAACCCTTTCCTGTGACAAGAGAAACTTAAGATTTCTTGTAGGTGCTGAAACTGCATCAGTAATGAGTAATGTAGGAAATTAATTATAAGTCATTGCTGCATGCTTTACTCTGTTTTAAAATGGTATATGTATGTGTTGCTTTTGTGTATCGTTCGCATGTGTTCAGAGTAGATATTGTATGGAGGAAAAAAACACTACCAAAAAAACTTACAGATTATGGTTTGGAGGTGACAGTGGTAACAGTTGCTGCATTGTCACAGGATCTTAAATGTGAATAGTGTATTTAGGTGTTTAAATACGGGTCTATAAGCCTGAATTTTGGCACTAATTTAAAAACAAGGCTAGCCAATTTTGGGCTTTATCTAGCTTAAATTTCACTGACTGTGTTGCTGACGTGTATGTTTGTACTCTGACATATTGCAGCAGCAGTATATTTCATTAATTTCTGACAGCATTCAGAATTTCAATGTAAATTATTCCTGTCTTAAAAGTGGCATGTGGGCCAAGCAAAAGTTTAATATTAAACTTTTCATAACACAATTTGAATTTATCTGGGAAGGAACTCATTTATTTTTACATATTAACTTACAAAAGTATTCCAGCGGACAAACATATTGAATGCATACGTGGAAAGTGTGTGTGTTTAACTTCCTAATATACATGTACATAGACGCACACACATACATAAAATTTACTGTTAACTTCCATGTGCTAATAATACTTTGCTAAACTAGCCCACTAAAACCTGCTTCTGATGTACTGCTCATATAGTTCATATATGAACTATAGTTCTATAGGTAGGGTTGTAGACTTAACTTTTTGCATGTTGGGATTTTCTCTGGAATGGCTAATTTCTCTCGCATTTAATGCAATGATTTGTGACTTCCGTTTCTCATCTTTCCTGTCTGTCTGACTCTTATGTTTGTGCTTTCCACTTCACAGGCATGCAGTATGGTGGATATGTTAATAATCAAGCTAGCTCTGCACCAGCTCCCTTGTCATCAAGTTCAGATGATGAGGAAGAGGATGAGGAGGATGAGGAAGCAGGTTGGCTTTAGCTTTACACCAGTATCTTGTTCTCTTCCTACTCAAGTTTTGTTCCATATTTCCATCCCCTGAAACTTTTTTTTCCTTTAAGACAAAATATCACTCTGACTCATCATGTATCAAGTTAACTAGAAATTTCCCAGCTGTTTCTAGGATAGTAAACAAAAAGGAGTTCAGTAGTGGTCAGCAAACGGGAGGGGGGGTGTTGTCATATTAATATCAGATGTTTTATTTATCTAACAAAGTCATATTCACAACTTGCAAGACTCACATTTTTAATACTTTGATTTGCAGTAGGTTTTAAACTCTTAGCTGAAGATAACTAGCTTTAGAACTTAGACTGATGATTATGCAACTAGATGCCATTTGTATTGTTATATTAAACAGTGTTTACCTGTTTCTCATTTTACATATATGGAACTCTTAGAATTAAGGTAGTGAAGTAAATACTGAAAGGTCATGTGTACTTTTTAAGATAGTAAATTAATCTGTGCTGTCTTTTTTTTTTCCTTCTAAGGTGTGTCTCTATGGTTAGGCACATAGGTTCAGTTTTAACCTGCTTGCATTGTAGGGGACTTAAAGTTTGTTTACTTTTTTTTTTAAGAAGCAGTTTGTTGTGACTGATTTAAATGTTATGTTCTTGGTTGCCAGGGTTCTGCCTGTATTTTGTCAGAATGGCCTAGTTTTGTGAGTTTGATGTTTCTTATCACCTTAGTTTCTTGGATGATAACTTTTTTCTTCTAACTTAAAGAAAAGTCTTTACAATCTATATGTGAGTGGTAACAGTGTAAAAAGCTTTCTGAGATTGGACCTAGACTTCTACCCTTGTTGGTAGATAGAAGTAGTAGCACATACCTTGTGCCTATATACTACACCCATTTGTGTGGGCTGGCTTTGAGTATTAATTTGCGATAGCAAACTTTTGTAACTTTTCCTTTAAGCTTATAATTCAGATTGTAATTAGGCAGAAAAAAATCATGCCATATAATTCTGGGGTTTATTAAAATAATTAAATCATAAAACTAGAATACTGTGAAAATAGCTTAGTGTGCTCTTAATGATATCGTGAAGAATGGAGCAAAACAATGATGACATCCAGGTCATAATTAAGAACAGTGTGATGGGTTCATGTTATCATTTTGAATAATATTGATTCAACTTTTATGTTGAACTCTTAGTAGAATATTAGAAGAAAATAGCTGCTGTTATTTTTCCAAGGATGAAGGCATTTTCAGCCGAAGACACTAGTCATTGTTCCAGCCAGAGAAGGACAATATTTGGAGGGTGCAATAGTATCAATATAAGTGATATTATTACCCCCACCCCTAGTGGAGCACAAGCATTAGGATACTTTGCGTATCCTGTATAATTTTTGCTATTTCAGATTATTGGTTCAGTTTCTTTACTTTCTCACCCTTTGTGTGATAATACATTCGATCTTTCAACAGGCTTGAGTATTAATATTAAATTATGCATGGTAACTCTTGAATAACTCTTCTTTTTAAAGCTAAGGATACTTCCTAATTTTAGATACCAGGGTTTTTTAATGCTATGAGTCTGTTTAGACTTTACCAGCTAGAAAACGATTCCAAAGTTTGCTTTGGCTGTTGTGGTGCAACCGCTGTTTGAGCTCTGTTTTCTAAAGAGTAGGCTAAAAGAGCCAGTAGAGCATTTTGGTTTTTTATTGCAGGGCTACCTACTGAATTTTCTCCAGATAATTATCTTTGCCTAATCCTATGCCAAGGCCTTATCAAAGGATATGCCAGATTTTTATTTTTTTTAGCAACTGCGATCTTTGTCTCCTTACTTTGTTCCCTAAGCCTACCAGAGACAGTTTTCATACTCCTTACCATCTTTCTCTCTCGAGTTCTGTCTTTTGCTAAAGCTTGCAGCCTTTGAGCTATCATTGTATTTAAATTTCTTATGCAAAACAGTGAAATGGCACCCAGGTTCAATATGTGGGCTACCTGATTAATAAGCATCTTGTTTTATGCCCTGTCACCAGGACTTAACGTAAATCCTAAACGGATTCTGTAGACAGGTTTCTAGCTCAGGCTGTGCCAGTGGTTTTATGAAAAATAGATGTTGGACATCTGGTTGCTTGTGTTTGTGTAGCTTCTCAATTTTTTTGTCACTCTTACCAGTTAGATCTTTAAGTATGTTGCCAAAGAGTTCTTGAAAACTCTGAAAGCAAAAGTTATATTGGTAAAGTAATTACTTAACTGGAAAAGCATTGTAAGTATTACTTCTGTCTAAGCAGTGTTTTCTAATTTATTTTTTTTCTTTATAGAACTTTTTTTTTCCCTTTCTTCCTAGTATGTTCTCTCGTCTGGTGCTTATTATGCTAAAGTAAATTTTGACAGCTGTTGTAGCTTAATTTAAACATAGGAAACTGTTGTTTAATTTTGTGCAAATTCTTGTGTTTTTTATTGGTGACGAATCTGTGAGATTTTCAGGACACATATGACCAGCTCAGAGTTTGAAGCTACTTTTGGTACAACTTTTTGGTGCAGGAAAACATACAACTTGCTGGTTTTGAGTCAACTATTTGTTTTCCAGTGGAGAGTAGAACAGGCCACATCGTAATTCTTTTAGGCATTGGGACTGTGACAGTTGTCAAGAACGTGTTACAAAATTTGAAGGTTCTTTAGAAGCGAAGCAAAGACCTTAAGTAAAAGGTCTTCATTCAGTAAGTATATGGGATACTCAGTAATAGGATTCACTTTCTTATTGTAAGTTAGGCAGACCTTGTTTGTTTCTCAAAATATCTGAGATTATGCTTTCTGACTATAACTTTTCTGTATGTCAGAAATGATGCATAGATTTTTTTTTTTGTAGTAGAAGTATGACTAAGTTGCATTATTTTTACTTACAGCACACTTAAAATATATTCTTTCATGTATTTGTCAAATTGGTTTCTCCTAACTTTTCCAGTAGAGCTTGGGAAGTACATAATATTTCTTCTTTGCAACTCACTGTATCATTAATATCTTCATAGTGAAAAGAGCAAACTCATTTTATATGGAATTATATTATAGATAAAATTTTATGAATACAATTTACTGTGGGAAAAACCTTATAAAGGGTGACATAGTGGTAAAATCAGGAAGCTTGAACTAATGTCTTACATGTTCGAAACTGTGCTTATATCCTCTAGGTTTTTTGTTTTTGTTTTTTTTTTTTGAAATACAGAACTAACTTCTGGTATGACAAGAAAAACTTCTTGAAAATTCTTAAATCTTGATCTTGTTGACCTGATAAAAGTACATTTTGGCTTTTCTGTAGGAGGACTTAACCAAACCTTTAAAAGCTGCGTTCTTGCACGGGGAACAAAATAATGAATACTATTTCCTTCGGTTTCTAGAATAGGAAGGTTAAAATTTGGTAGGAAAAGTAATCTTGCAGTTATGTTCTTTAGTAAACTTCAGGGGGGAGGAAAAGGGAATTTATAGTGAAAACCAGTCTGAAAGCTAACACTGTAGGAGTTTCACAGTGTTAATATATTATTTAAAATAAAATCTGTTGTTAGTTTTGTGGGTCTTTTGGAATAGTGTTTCAGTTTCTTAGCTGAATGGTTTAAAGGCAAAATGCTCAAAAATAATCTATACAGTCATGATGTTGCTGTGGTATTAATGTGTCCCAAATGTCAGTGATGTTATGTTTCCATACGCACGAGTCTCTTCACTTGGAAATCTCAGTTGAAGGGCGATCAAATCTCAAATGTTCCACCACTGAAGTTCTCCCTTGAAATACTTTCAGCTTCACAATGGGGTGTGTGGTCACGTTGATCCTTCTGAGTAGAACATTATCAGTGAATGTCTTTTGAGTCTGTTCTGCCACAAAAAGTTATATAGATAATTGTGGTTTTTTGAATTCTTCAATATACTCATGCTTTTCTGTTGCACTTCATGGCTTGGGGTGTTTTAAGGAGCAGATACGTTTAATCTCTTTAGCTCTTTTTCTTTGGGAATGTATGTGAAATGGCACTGGAATAAATGTTTCGAAACGTTGTTTGCAGTGTTTTACAGTAAGGTATTCAAGATTAGGAGTCTCTTCAGTACTAACAACTATGTGTGTGCCCAGGTACTTTTTTACTTTTGGCTACTCAGCTTTTGTTACTCTTACATAGTTACATTTGTCTGTACCAAAAGTAACTGTTTATTCTGACTGAAGCTGAGACCACTTGTCAATGTTCAGTGAAACATGGAAGCTTTACATTGAGAACAAAACAAGCTCTGAATTACAACAGCACAGAAAGGAGGAAAAAATTTAATACTTGTCAGTTTTGCGTGAAGGTGTAGATGGTGCATAATCAGTCTGAAGACGATGGAATCTGATGTTTGCAGTTGTGAAGGAAGTCACGATGAAGACTATTTTAAAAATGTTGTATGTAGCTTCAGTTGATGTAGTCTAGAAAGAACTATTAGTTTAAAAAATATTTTTTATTTCAAGAAAACACTTTTTTCATTGTTTTTTGTCCTTTTCCCATTGATCTCTCTTTTGCTATTTGTTGGGCATGTGCTTGTTCATTTGTTGTTATTACCATGTTGATTGTTTATGTCTTCCTCTGCCTCCTCTCTGCACAGTGGTAATAGCTTTCAAGTCTTAGGGCTGAAATGTTGGGTTTTTTCCCAGGATCTTTTTTGACAGTTTCTTACCATAATTTTTAAGATAAATTCTCAGTCTCTTATTTCTCAAAAATTTGCCATTTCTGAAGCACCTGACTTTAAATTATTTTCCTCTCCTAGCAATTGATAGTTCTTCTACTACAAGCAGTGCCTCTCCTGTTCTGAACAACTATGATGCCCTGGAAGGAGGTGGCTATCCAGGTAAGCAGTTTATTACATGTTTATTCTAAATTGATTGTTTAAAGATGTGAATGTTTACTGTTTATGGTTTTTTTTCTATTTCTGGTGTTGTTTATTGTTAATTTACAAGGAGGTGAAAGGAAATGCCTATGAAGGGAGTGGGGGCAATCATCAGAGAACATACCTCGCTTTTGTAATCACTTTTCACAGTTTTAACACTGAAGTTGGAGTTACCATTTAATAAAACTTCCCTGTATCATAAGTCATACCTTCCCTTGTAGTATTCAGGGTAGTGCTGAAAGTATGCTCTGTGTGAAAGCAGGCATCTTTCTCTAGGTTATACTGTGTGCCTGATTGTGTTGGCATTAGTAGCTGATAATAGTTGACATGTCACTGAAGTTTTGAGAGGCTAATGATATCAGCTTGCAGAGATGCTTGGGTCAGGTTATTTTCATCTGTTTTTCTTCATTTAAAGAAAATGGCTGCTATTTTGCTTATTTTTATCTCTAAAAATATCAGGAGTGTCAGGTTTGTTCACAATGAACATACTAGCAGACCACCTGTCTCGAAATCTGTAGAGCTGTTGTATTGAGAGCAGGTGGAAAAGATGCTGTTCAATGTAGGTATGTTAGCCAATATGTTAAATGTTAATTGGATTAATTTGGGGGGTGCCTCCCACTCTGGCTCTTTTGCATTCCTCTGGCCTCTGAAAATGTCGTAGTTGCTTAGATTGATGTGTGCCTGCGTAAAGTGAAATCTCTGTCAAGTAAAAAGATAATATTGCTATCCACATAGGGTCTAGCTCATGCAATAAGGGTAGCAGAGGCATGGCTGCAGGATAACAAATTTTCATTTCTCAGCTAATATCTAATAATTTTGGTTCTGCTGAAGTCATAGTCTAAAAAATAACGTGTTCCTTCTGTTTTCCTTAAAGAGTAGCAGGATCAAGTTTAAATTTCTTTGATCTGTTGGGTTTTTTTGATTTTATTTTTTTTTTTTCCTTTCTTTCTCGGAGTGCTCATGCCAAACATAGTTTCTTGGTGGTTGGTTTCTTGAGTGGTTGTTTCTTTGCCTGCCACTTTTCCCAATGGATTTTACTGAGCTTAAATTCTTCTGAAACTTAGCTCACATTTGTAGACATTTCTAAAGACTACTTTAATCTCTTTACAACTGTTAAGTTTTCTATGAATGTAGATCTATGTGTTACTTTCAATTTGGCTTTTAAAAATAGTGGGACTAAACTGTTCTCCAGCAGTAAACAGGAGGGATGTGGATTACTTCAAGAAAAGCTCTATGTCTATGTTTAGAGAACAGTTCTGTCGCCTTAGCCTTATGTTTTAACAGTATTCATAAGTGGTAGAGGAGAGACTAAGCATGAATGATCTGTTTTGCAGTTTGTATCAAATGCAAATCTTAGATAAAATGCGGCTCTAAGGGGTTTTTATTTCTTTTTTTATTCCATTGAAATACTTTTTTTAAGTTGTTTTCTTTTTTTGTAAAATAACTTTTTGTTTGTAGTTACACAAGTCTATGGTCATCTTCCTGTGTATACCCCTTTTATCAGCATAATTGCAGTAATCTTCCTTGCTAATTTATTTGGTCAGTGCGGATAAACAACTCTATGGGTAATGCAAAAACTTACAAATTGAAGTATTGTTTGTTAAGCATTTAGGAGTTTACATTTAAATGAAGAAAGAAATAGTAAGTACATTCAATACATGTGGGATTTCTTTTGTCCTTCCAGAGACACGTTCTGTGACCAGCAGCCCAGTTCCTGCTCCATCAGTCCCCCAGACATCAAAAGCATCTAAGCCCTTTGGTTATGGATATCCAACACTGCAGCCTGGCTACCAAAATGCAGCACCACCTGCTCCTGTGCAGCCCAGTAATCCAGGACACCATCCTGGGTTTCAGCACTATCCACAGGTTTGTATTTTTAATTTAAAAGTTACTTCATGAAGTAACTTCATGAAGTATAATATTGATGTCATAACTTACCTTCTTATTAGATCTTAACTTCTTATTAGAAAGCTTTTGAATTAAGATTTTAAGTGTATCTCCAAATAGTTTTAACAAGTTTGCTTCACCAGTTGTTAGCAGCATCCACAATTTTAAGGTTTGGTGTTTCAAAGAGCTGTATGTTATTGATAGGAAACCACGAAGAAGCATAATGAAGTACTTGATCGGCAAATACATGTTTGAGCACTACTATGGGCTATGATCTCAAGCATTACATCACCTTATGAGCAAGGCATGGCAGAGGGTCCAGATGAATGAGCTCTGTAGAGCCTGTGCTGGGTGTGTGGTGGAGTAGGCTGCCTGCATCTGCTCTCTTTTGCTGGTAAAGAGAGCCCCAAACACCCAAGAAGGTGTGTACAATCACCTGGCTCCTGTTGCATGTGTGAGTCACCCAAGAGCAGTGAAATCTGAAGAGAGGCAGACACTGAGGCAAAATACAAATGCTGAAGCAGTGCAGAGAATTGTATGTGTGAAGGGGTGTAGAAAATGAAACGTACTGCTTTACAAACCCCACTCTGAAATAAGGCCCAGCTGGCAAATGTATTGAAGATGCTGTTGAAGG
Organism: Burhinus oedicnemus; assembly: GCA_008921705.1. Lineage (NCBI taxonomy): Eukaryota > Metazoa > Chordata > Aves > Charadriiformes > Burhinidae > Burhinus > Burhinus oedicnemus. Next base: position 218,442 of record VFFE01009043.1, read on the forward strand.
TGATCAAAATTTCTTACTGATCTGAATGTAGTACCATAAGTTAGCATATAATATCCAGGAATGCTTTCACTGTTACGGAACTAAGGTAAAATGTGACCTGGAGGAAATGTTTCATTTTTATTTTTTTTTTTCTTTTTGAGTTGAGAGACTTATCTTCATCTTCACTTTAATGCGAGATAGAGTTAGGCTTCTGAGGAGTACACAGTAAAAGAACAAAAACCAACATTTACAAGTTGCAGCAAGTGAAATTCTGGTTGGACATATAAGGAGAGAATTATTCAGAATGGGAGTGGGGAAGCACTAGAACAGATTGTGCTGTGAAATCTTCAGTCCTTGGATGTTTTCAAAACTCAGCTGGACAAGGCTATGAGCAGCCTGATCTAACTTTGAAGTTAGCCTTGCTTGAGCAGGGGGTTGGACTGCCAGACCTCAGAGGTGCCTTCCACCCTAACCTTTTCTCATTTTCTATGGTGTTTTGTTTTAATTTAAAAATAAATATATAAAAACAGTTTCTGTAACTTGGAAAAGTTACATTGTAACATCTTTGAAGAGCGGGGAAAAATTGTAGGCCTGTCCAGTAACTTGTTGTGTCTGGAAAGCTTGAAGGATTATGTGTGAATTCCAGCGCTGATTTGTATCATGAATTTGAATTTTGTCCGTTGATACGTATTTGGAAGGTCTGTCACATTTGTCTTAGCATTTTTAGATTTCTACCATGCATCTCTTTTCTTGTTTGTTTCGGTTTGTTACTAACTACTGCTGTATCTCTTTTTAATACATGTCTGAAAGAATTGCAATTACAAGAAGACTTAAGGTTGTTATTTAAACAGGGTTGTGTGTTTACCCATTTGCAATGCTCTTACTTTTTTCAGCAATATCCAGGTGTGAACCAGCTGTCCTCTTCCTTAGGAGGGTTAAGTCTACAGCATTCTCAGCAGCCGGAAAGCTTGAGACCAGTAAACCTTACACAAGATAGAAATATTTTGCCTGTGTCTTCAGTTCCAGCACCTGTGCCTAACTTGAATTCAGATCTTAGGAAATTAAACTGCAGTCCAGAGTAAGTGTACAGTGTCAAGAACTGCATCTTACATTTTTCAGTGACTAATAATTATTTAAAGTGTCAAAAAATGTCTAAACTGACTCCTGACTTTAAATCTTTGAGCTGTTACAACCCCTTTCACTTAAAAATAAGTTTATCATCTGCATCCTTACACAAATGTTGAAACTGTCCTGCCATCACAATACATTATGTGCAGTGTGAGTGTAGCTCACTTATTAAAACATTAAGAAACCTGCTTAATCTTTGCCTTGTTTTGTCTATCTAAAAAAAATATATTAATAAACACCTCAATATTATGCAGTACATTTCATAGAATATTTTTGTAATATTGCATAGGATTTTTTCCAGAAAATTATGATGATCATGCCTAAATACACTGAATAAACTGTGAGTATATTTTACTGTGGTAATCCTGCAATCATGATATATCCTTTCATCTCTAATTAACATTCAGTAGTGTTATCTACTATCCCAAATCAAGTGCAGCTAGGTACAATCGAAATTGCTCTCCCCCAAAGATCTTAATAAAATTTCTTTTGGAATTACAATTAATTGTGCCAAAGTAACTCAGCTTACTACCCTAGTGGCAATGCACAGTCCCACCAGAAAACAGAAATTGGGAAACTGGGGGTCTCAATCATTCTTGGGTGTTGAAAGCGTTGGACAGCACTATTGGTGCACTGGGCGTTTTTAGTGCCTTTTATTTAGCTTTAAGTCCATCCTCCACTGTACATACATAAAAGAAAAGATTGTGACTATCAGTATTTGAGATCCTTTTCTACTGTTTTCTTATATAAATACTACTTTCTGAGAACTATTAAATACTGTATTCCTCCTTTAGTTCCATCACCCAAAAAAAATGTTTGTAATGAATAAAAAAAATACGTAATTTTACATTGTATCTAAAGCAGTTTTGTCTCTTTATTGCAAGGTATACTTGCATTGCTGAACTACTAAATCACAAGTAGGGGTGTATTTTTGTTTCATTTTTTAGGAGACTCTTTAAATCTCTTTGCATTAATTTTGTTTATTAAATCAGCTTTGCAAAACGGGATTTCTTAAATTTCAAAATTCTTTGAAATCAGGTGTTAACACAATGTTTTTAACATCTTTCAAAATTTCGTTTTCAACATAATGTTTTTATTTCCTTTCAGCTCATTTCGATGTACATTGACAAATATTCCACAGACACAGGCTTTGTTAAACAAAGCTAAGCTGCCTTTGGGTTTGCTGCTACATCCCTTCAGAGACCTAACGGTAAAGTAGCTTACTTTTTTTTAGTATGTGTATTTAGTATATGCATTTGTCCTATTTTCATTCAAACAATAAAATATAATGAACTATAAGTCCTAAATTTAACAGAAGTAGCAAAAAATTGTTTGGGACTTAGAGAGGAGGAGGGGAAAAAAAGCCTTGAAATTGCTACTTCATTGAAATTGAAAAGGGAAAATATTTGGACAAGTCCTTCAAAACTTTATTTTATTGTTGGAAATCTTTGCTTGCCTGTGGTTCTCTGAAGCTCTGAATTACTACTCTGTGTTGGGCTCAGAACTCTCAGGTACCTCTTGAAAAGGTGTTTATCCTCTTGAAGAGAGGTGCTCGTGTTGAATGTATTAGTGGCATGATAAATGCTGTCAATAGAAGGTAAGCACAATGTAAGATTGAAGCTGTGTTCATAACTGTTAAGCAACTCCTCTCAATCTAACTTATTTGTATTTGTGTAAAAAGGTGATTAACTGTCTGGTATGACTTCTTTTCATGTAATGTGTGTTCTTTGTGTAAGGTTTGCTGTCTGTCTTATTTAGTCACCCAAAGTTGTCCTGTCTTTCATAATTCCTCTTGCCATAGTAGCTGTGTTATTGTAACTGTGTAATTTAAAGTAATTTCATTGAAAATGTTATTACATCTTCAATTTGTGAGATTGGATTGAGACAATAATTAAATGTTATTTCTTCTGATTTTAAAGGGGAGGATATTTTTAATAGGCATCATAATTACTCTGTATGAAAATGAGCTAAAATAATAAAAGGAAAGATGATAGATTATCTAGTCTTATGAAGCTTTTATGCACTGTACTGCACAGTAATGTTTTCTATAAAATGTATTACGTATCTTTGTTACAGCTTTCCATTGTTTCTTTTTAGCAATTGCCCGTAATAACATCAAGCACAATAGTGAGATGCAGATCCTGCAGGACATACATCAACCCTTTTGTTTCTTTCATTGATCAAAGGAGGTGGAAATGCAATCTGTGCTATAGAGTTAATGATGGTAAGTTTTTGTAGCAAGAGATGCTTGCATTTATACAATCTCTTTGAAGTATTTGCATCATATTAGTCTATGGGATGCTTGAGATTAAAATGTAGATTAAAACGACAGTGTTCTTGAGATGTTTTTTAAAATCTCTGGATCAAAAGTCAGATGTGCTGTGCATTTTCTGAAGGAAAAGGTTGTTTTGCAGTTTTCTGGGAGACGAAGAAAATGTAATCGTATTATCCTGATTACTTGAATGATGAAATCAAATTATTCCATTGACTGCTCTTGCAAAATGCAAATAGCAACATAATGACAGCTAATACTGTTGGCAACCCAAGCCAGAGGTTATGAGAAACAATTCAGGTTGACGCTTGTTGTGAAATGTTCCATTTAGAATCATAGAATGACTAGAGTTGGAAGGGACCTTAAAGATCATCTAGTTCCAACCCCCCTGCCATGGGCAGAGACACCACCCACTAGACCAGATTGCTCAAAGCCCCGTCCAGCCTGGTCTGGAACACTTCCAGGGTCTCCACAGCTTCCCTGGCAACCTGTACCAGTGCCTCACCACCCTCACAGTAAAGAATTTCTTCCTAATATCTAGTCTAAGTCTATCCTCTTCCACCTTGAAGCCATTACCCCTTGTCCTGTCACTATGTGCCCTTGTAAAAAGTTCCTCTCCAGCTTTCTTGCAGGCCCACTTTAAGTACTGGAAAGCTGCTATAAGGTCTCCCCGAAGTCTTCTGTTCTCTGGGCTGAACAACCCCCAGCTCTCTCAGCCTGTCTTCATAGCAGTGGTGCTCCAGCCCTGTGATCATCTTTGTGGTCCTCCTCTGGACTCGCTCCAACAGGTCCATGTCCTTCCTACGTTGGGGGCTCCAGAGCTGGACACAGTACTCCAGGTGGGGGCTCACGAGAGCAGAGCAGAGGGGCAGAATCACCTCCCTTGACCTGCTGGCCACGCTTCTTTTGGTGCAGCCCAGGATGCGGCTGGCTTTCTGGGCTGTGAGCGCACATTGCTGGCTCATGTTGAGCTTCTCATCAACCAACACCCCCAAGTCCTTCTCCTCAGGGCTGCTCTCAAGCCATTCTCTGCCCAGTCTGTATTTGTGCATGGGATTGCCCCAACCCACAAGCAGAACCTTGCCCTTGGCCTTGTTGAACTTCATGAGGTTTGCATAGGCCTACTTGTCAAGCCCATCATGGTCCCTCGGGATGGCATCCCTCCCCTCCAGCGTGTTGACTGCTCCACACAGCTTGGGGTTGTTGGCAAATTTGTGAGGGTGCACTCAATCCCAACATCCATGTCACGAACAAAGATGTTAAACAGTACTGGTCCCAGTACCGACCCCTGAGGAAGTCCATTCGTTACTGGTCTCCGCTTGGACATGGAGCTGTTGACTGCAACTCTTTGAGCCCAGCCATCCAGGCAATTCCTTATCCACCCAGTGGTCTGTCAGTTAAATCCGTGTCTCTCCAATTTAGAGAGGCATTACATTTGCATTGGTGTTTTAAAGTTGGGGATGTATTGCTGTTTAAAATAAACCTTCTTTTGTTTACTGTTATTTAACTTTGATGTTCCTTGGGATACTTGAAATGTTCCTTTGTTCTACATATCCTTAATGTGAATTTTTTTCTGTTGTTGTTGATAATTGAAATATGTCTGTGTTAGTTTGCTTGTAGCTGCCATAGTGGTTTTTATTTGCTGACAAATATATAAAATTATTTTGTGGGAAATTTTTTTTTTTAATAGTTCCTGAAGAATTTATGTATAATCCTCTGACGCGATCCTATGGAGAGCCTCACAAACGGCCAGAGGTCCAAAATTCTACAGTGGAATTCATTGCTTCCTCGGACTATATGGTAAAAAAAGTTTTCCAACAGCAATTGCATGTTACTACATACGCGTTTGAAATTAATGTTGCATATTGCCCCAGTGGTGTGTATTAATTTTCCTGTGAAGGTCCTCTTAACACCAAAGAATAGTTAAAATTCATATTTAATTTGAGTTTTGGCAAATGTAGGTATTTAAGAAGCTTGTCAGTTAAAGGCAGTTGCAATGTCTGTAGTTGTCCAGTATAGTTTAATGTGGCATATTGCAGTGCATGTTGCAATGTGGTTTCTGGGTTTCTCCCTCTTTTTGAAGAGATTTTGAAAGACCGGTAATGAAATAACAAGAAAATTAATTTGGGTTCAAATTTTTAATTAGTAATTGTGATGGAAATGGTTCTAACTAGGAGTCAACCTACAATTGCTGTGATAGTAGTTGTCTCCAAGAAAGATAAACAAGGCCTGGTAATGGCCCGTGTTCATAATAACATTATTAACAACAGCTGAAATAAACTGTTCTTTTCTCTTTGAATTGAATTACTGTGGTCAAGACATTTGGCAGTGAATAAATACAGCTTGTTATATGGTTGGGAAAAGGATGTAGGTAGAATACTGTAACCCTGTTTAATGGATTGCATTGTCCACATACTGAAAGAACAGTGGTGTTTTGAAGAGTGGATTCCATATCTAGTGTCAGAGTCATATTTGAGTGGACTGTTGGAAGGAGAGACTACAATATCCAATTTCTGTTGTGAAGCATAACACTGTATGCTTATTACAAATGGGAATTATTAACCACTGGGAGTCGTGATTAAGCCTATCTGCATGACTCTTAGTAAATCAGTTTTATTGCATAATGTATACCTTGCATTTTTCTATGTATTCCCTTTTCCCATGTCCTTTTCTAATGACTAATCATTTTTAACATTTCTTTAAATATGATTTTTGAACATTTTTTATTTTTATTTTTTTTACTTTGTAGCTTCGTCCTCCTCAGCCTGCGGTATATTTATTTGTTTTAGATGTGTCTCATAATGCAGTGGAGGCTGGATATTTGACAATAGTCTGCCAGTCATTGCTGGAAAACCTAGACAAGTAAGACTATAAATAAATAACCTTTTCAAATTTGCTAATGTTTTATTAGGAATAATACTAACCTACAGTTTTGTGGAAAACTTGCATGAAGTGTTTAAACATTCTGTCCCTAAAGGACGGAAGTTCTGTTACCTGAGATTCTGAAATGCAACTTAGATGTCTAAAAAACAAACAAAAAAAAAACCCCAAAACAAAAACCCCTGAAACACCAACCAAGCAAAAAAAAAAACCAACCCTGCCAAGAAACAGCTGCTGAAGCAATTTACCTGATGAGAGCTATCTTCCCTGCATGTGATTAAAGATGGATCTGTAAATACTTTACTTATTTACCTGCAAATATTTATCTGTAACTTCTAACAACATGTTGATTGTACAAACATCTATGAAGTGTGCTCTTCCCCCCTGCTGAGACCAACAAAAATAACTAAATTAGAGAGATTAAATTGGCTGGTTCTTGCACTGAAACGGCTGAGGTGCTGCATACTGGAATGTTGTAACCAGTAGTGGGAGACTGGCTAGGTGATTTTTGTTGTCAGTTTGGTTTTTTTAGCTCAGTTACTTAGATCTACCTGTGCTGCTTTCTCTCTGTTCTAATTTTTGCATTGGAACAGCATCTATGGGACTGGTGGTGGTGCTTTTTGAGCAAGGGTTAATAAACTTCACTATATTCGTGTCTTTTGAAAACTAATTTGCATTTGTGGAGGCCTCATTCTGAAAATTGTTTTCTACAAGTTTTTCTTAGAAAACTTGATTTTAATTTCTGATAAAGACACCAACATGTACAATAAAATTCTTCACTTACATTTATTGGTTTAGTCTTTCTCTGTTCAGATCTTTACAGGTATTTTGTCAACAGATTCTCAGAAACATGCTAAATTTATTTTAGGAAAATTCATAAAATCCCATGCAAAGTCTATAGGAAAATCAGTACATCCTGTTAAATTATATACCCAGATGGTAAAAGCGATATTTGCCTCTGTTGGTTTTGTTCACTGTCATGGTTTTCAGCACTTGCTGATGTTTTATGTTTTATTTGAGAAATCCCATTTAGTTTTTCTTTAATGTCATACATAGCAATATGGTCCACATGAGAAATAAATATGTGGCATTGTAGAGACGTTGGATTTCGATTCAGAGCTATAAGTACTCTATAACTACTTTAGTGAATGCATTTTTTGAATTGTGAAAGAGCAGAATGCACTATTCTCTATTGAAGAACTGAGAAAGGTACCTTCTTTGATTTGTCAGTGTAACGTTTAAATGAACCTGCTAAGTTCTGTCTTGGAACAAAACATCAAAATGTTAGTGAGTGCTTATCTGTAACACTTAGTCTTGTAAGCTGTATCATCCCAGCTTTTCAGAAAACACTTAAGAAATATTACTTGTGTTCATGTTTCAGATCCTTCCGTCACCCCTGTATACATGAGCTGAGTTTCTGCTAACATCAGCAGGAGCTGTGTGTATGTACGTGTCTTGAGAGAGAATTTTAGGGATTAATAGTTTATTTTTTAATACTTCAGGCTGCCTGGAGACTCAAGAACAAGAATAGGGTTCATAACGTTTGACAGCACTGTTCAGTTTTACAACTTGCAAGAAGGTTTATCTCAGCCTCAGATGCTGATTGTCTCAGATATTGATGGTAAGTAAAAAGCAAATGGAAACTAAATTTTTGAGAAGCTACTTTTTTCCCCAGAAGAAAGATCAGAATCTCAAATATTCTAGTATTAGGTAATTTTATTGAATGTATAGGGAATATATTTTTTTTTAAATGATCTTACACTAACTGCAGAGCAAGTCGTGTGTAAAAAGTGAAATTCAAATCTTAATTTTGATTTAAATAAAACAAGCTTTGTATAGGCTGTATTATTCTCTGTAATATACGTATCAGAAAAATAGACTGTATTTCATGGTACATATAACAGTGGGCAGTGAAATGTTTTGTTCTATTTTAATGTTATTTTTTTTCTTTAATAAAATGCTTTTTTCTGTTCTCCTTACAGATATTTTCCTACCTACACCAGATAGTTTACTTGTAAATCTCCATGAAAGCAAAGAGGTATGATTGCTCAAAATATATCATTAAATTTAAAGAGTTAAATATTGAAAATAGAGGTTCCTTTTAAACTTTGAATTCAAGCCTACCTTCATAATATGGAATTCCAATGCTACTTTTTAATTATAGAAGTATTACATGTTGATTGTTTGATGCATCATAGTTTTTAAAATTATGACTTTGTTTTCCTTAGTGTGTTGAAACTCAGCTGAAATATTTGGTACTGATTGTTCTACTTCAGTTATGGCAATACAGCTTTTTTAGAAATAGCAGAAAATCTCAAGCTTGCAAAATCTCATAAACACCTTTCAATCTGTTCTGCAGCTGATAAAAGACCTATTGAATGCATTACCAAATATGTTCACCAATACAAGAGAAACACACAGTGCATTGGGCCCTGCTCTTCAGGCTGCTTTTAAACTGATGTCTCCAACGGGTGGTCGGATATCTGTGTTTCAAACTCAGTTACCATCTTTGGGAGCAGGGCTTTTGCATTCCAGAGAAGATCCCAATCAAAGGTCAAGCACAAAGGTACAGAAACTTCCTTTTATATTCATCTCATGAGACTAGGGACTGGCCATGTCTTTCTGACTTGCATAGTTCTGCAGATCAACTCTTGTTTTTTGTTTATAGCAATTCACTAAATTTTAATTATTTGGTGTCTGTGCATTTAGGATCACTAGTTTATACATGTATGTGTGGTATGACTTGTTTCAAAGTGTATGAGCTATCTTTTGGGCCTTTGGTCTATAGCTTTTCTTGGCAAGCAAAAGAAGCTGCAAGTATCTCTGACTCAGTTAATATCAGCCTTGGTTTTGAACCAAAGCATGGATATATTAAATTGTAGACCTAAAATATGATTTCTTATTATTTTTATGGCCTTCTAGTTTACAGCATCCAGTAAGTGTTACATAGTTACATGAGTTTTTATTTGTGTAAGAACATAAACTTCCTTGAAAGTGGGATCGTAACTGCTTGTAAGTACCAACTAAAAGAATATGGAGCATGAGGAAAATAATTTCTGCAGGTGGAAATGCCTGTAAATTATTGCTTGAAGTTGACTTCCTTTTCAGATACTTTGCTGCTGAATAGTATGTCTTTTGTTCCATGAAGTCTTAAGAGAGCAGGATCGTTGCCTTAACTCTGTCCTGTATAATTTATTCACCAAAGGTGGTCCAGCATCTTGGTCCAGCAACGGATTTTTATAAGAAGTTGGCGCTGGACTGCTCAGGCCAGCAGACTGCTGTGGATTTATTTCTCTTAAGTTCACAATATTCAGACCTAGCTTCTCTTGGTAAGAAGTACCTAATGTATGCATTTACTCTTTCCACACTGTTGTCTTTCTTCAGAAGCACAGGCTACTTCAGGGATTCTTAAATCATTCAAATCATTTCGCACTTTTGTAAGTGCAGCTAATGCTGCAAAGGAATTGACTTTGAAGTTGATAGCAGTAAAGAACGGGAGTATTGGATTGGTGGTATCAGACAATTTATTCTGGGATTTCACAGTTTAAATGAGAAGGTACTCTCCTGCTCAAGAGCAGGAAACAGCCAGATGGCAAGGAATTAAGAAAGTTTAATCATGGGGGTAGAACAGAGTTCTCATCTTGCAGTATTAAACCAAGATTTGTCTCTGTGCACACACTTAATTTTGCCTCTACATCATTAAGTAGTTCTGCATGTACTGCCAAAGGTAGCATGGTTATTGAAGTAAGTGTATAATTAGATAATTGCGTATTGGGGTGACTCCTCATTGTCTTCAGTGACCTGAGTCTGGGCCGGTTCTTGTTGTCTTACAGATGTGGGTCATAGCAAGAAAAAGATGAACATAGATGTGACTTGCAAAAGGTTGGACACAATTTTTGTGTTCTGACTTCATATTATGGTTTTACCTCTTAACAATATGTTTTTCTCCTTCACAGCTTGCATGTCCAAGTATTCTGCTGGATGCATCTATTACTATCCATCTTTCCATCGTAGCCATAATCCTGCTCAGGCTGAAAAGTTGCAAAAAGACCTTAAAAGATACCTTACAAGAAAGATTGGATTTGAAGCAGTTATGCGCATAAGGTGTACAAAAGGTATGTTTTAAATGCTGATTTGTATGGGAAAGTTGGTGTAAACTTGTTAACTACCATTTTGAATGTGCTTAGTCTTTAGCAAGATTAGATTTCAGGTTATTTCTTTCACTGAAGAGTAAGATAGTTACTTCTTTATTTAAGTTATGTTAGCTTTTGCCGTTTGGTTTTTTGTTTTCTTTTTTTACTTAAGATGACACCATGTCATTTCAACTAAGTTGACGTGTAGTGTAAGGGCACCATTTAGTTTAGAGTGTTAAAAATTGAACACAAACTCTACAGGATCATGCTGGAATGTCTAATGAGTCACGTAATTGATTCTGCGTGATAGTTAGAATAAGTATTTTTACTGTTTTCTTAAATGTGGCTTGTGGGCTGTGGGTTTTAATTATTGATAGGAGTTTTTCATGCTGTTTTAACCTCATTCTGAATTATTTAATCTGCTTCTAGGTCTTTCAATACACACTTTTCATGGGAACTTTTTTGTACGATCTACTGATTTATTGTCCCTTGCCAATGTCAATCCTGATGCTGGATTTGCAGTACAAATGTCCATTGAGGAAAGTCTGACTGACACATCTTTGGTTTGTTTTCAGACAGCTCTTTTGTATACTTCCAGCAAAGGTAAATAAATTCAAATGAATTGGCCACTGGGCTTCTTGTTTGTTTTTCTAATGTAATGTTTGTACAGTTAGTTCCAGAGCCTTTTGTTTTTCTCTGTACCCTAAGAGAATCTTATCAAAGCTAGTGAGCCTGCTTGGCAGTTAATCACATAATGTAAATCTTTATAAACTCTATTTTGATGGGAAAAAGTAATTTATCTCCGTGTTACATAGAGTTGATCCAGCAAGATTCCTTTACTTAAAAGGCATACCATTGTTATATGCAATAACATGTTTGTTGCGCACTTTGCCCAAAATCACAGACCCGTGATGGATTGGAATGAGTTGCTAGTACATTGGGTAGGCATAAAGAATAGCAGCTACTTCCTATTATGGAAAATGCCACAAAATTTTGGGATGGAAATCAATGTACTTTGTAGGATCAAGACACTTATTGTGGATGTTATAAGCTAGTTTGTGTTACAAACTTGTGCTGATACATAAGTTGAATGCTTTAAAGCATTGCAGAATTTGAACAGGTTAAGAGACGGGAACGGGTGATAGTGTTACAGCAATTTCCTGACTGGTGTGTTTTTACAAAATGAGTGCATCTTAGATGAGAGGAGATACGCTGTAATGACTGAATTTGTATACCTTTGCCAGGAGATATTGCATAATAGTTTCTACTTACTTTTATTAGGTGAACGTCGAATTCGAGTACACACACTTTGCTTGCCTGTAGTAAGTTCACTGGCTGATGTATACGCAGGAGCGGATGTACAAGCAGTTGTCTGCCTCTTGGCAAACATGGGTGAGTGCAGACCAGGAAGATTCACATATCTTTTTGTATGTTTGTAATTTTGCCAGCCGTTTAAATGACGTAGTGAATGAAGCCTGGGTACTGTAGAAAAAGGTTGGAGTGGAGCACACTGTAGCCTGGGAATACAAAAGATCACAAAACCAAAGTTATGCACAAACTATTAACTGAAATATTCCTTAGTCTGAATACTTCTTTTAAAAGGAGCCTTCTTACATTGTTCTCTAGAGTTTCTTAAAGGACAAAGTATCATAACACGCTTGGATCAAAACTCTCACTTTTGTTTCATCATGGTGGTTATCTCAAACTTTAGCATTCTAGGATTACTTAAGAAATAGAGTGATTCAGTTTAGTGAGTTGCTGGAGACTGAAAGGAAACTTCCGACAACAGTGTGTCCGAGATGTGCATTAGCTTTCTATGCTTCTATCCTGTCGTTGCTGGTTTGAGAATTCTTACTTATCCCCTACACCTGGGTCATAAGTAGCTTTTGATAGACTGATCTCTGCCACTGCATGTGTATGGTTCTGTGCAGCATTTTAGTGTATGCTATGTTGTATGTTAATAGTCAGATAAATTAGAAGAAATAAATAGTACTTCTGTATCTTGTCTTAAATGCACATTCAGTCCAGCAGGTGGCTTCCTCCAACCAAAGGATTTGCAGCCCTTTCTCAGCAGAGAAAGTTGAAGCTTCATTTACACTAATCATAATTATGCCACTGAATTAATGGAAGAAATTTCTTGGGGGGGAAGGGGAGGGTTATCAAAAATAATTGCTGCAAATCTTATCTTGGGTGTAGGACAGCAGAGAGTTTCAGTAATAGCAAAGTTATTTGTATAAGGGTTTAAAACAGGATTTAAATTTAGTCTTGAGTATATACCATGGCTTTAACAGTTTTTTCAATTTTTCTTAAATTCTCCGAGAGTGAGAACTAGGGAGCAGAGATCAGACACGCCGTTTTTTTTGAAGCATCATGAAAGTCAGTTTCTGTATAGGCAATCATCTTACTTTCTCCTAAAAAAAGTTAGGACCCCAGATGTGTTTTGTGGTTTTTTTTTTTTTTTTTTTTAAATCTTAAAATATTACTCAAAAGCACAACTAATGTTTTCAAAATTGAAGGGAATGAATGAGGCCAACTCTAGTAACTTCTTGTATCCTTCTAACCCAACAGCTGTGGATCGCTCAGTTTCATCTAGTCTTCCGGATGCAAGAGATGCCTTAGTTAATGCTGTGGTAGACTCCTTGGCAGCATACATGTCGACTGCCTCAAATCTGCAGCAGTCCATGCTGATAGCACCAAATTCCCTCAAGCTGTTTCCACTGTATATTTTGGCCCTTCTCAAACAGGTATGTATAATTGAATGGATTAATGTTTGATATTTAATTCATTGTTCCATTTGAGGAATTCTTCAGCTCTAGGTCAAGCAATGTCTGCACTTTTCTAAAATTATGAAAATTGTGTTATCATCTTTGAGCTTGCAGGACTTTCACATAAAAGATGACTATGTTAGCTTATTTTAAATGATTAGTGCCTGAACAGTATATTGGTTTACTTGATTTCAAATGTTTTATATTTTGTCTTATTTTGTTTTACAATGAAAATAAAAATATATATATTCTAACAGTTGGCATTTCTTAGATTTTGGCAGCTAATCAGTGTTGCTCATATTGTTGGATGCCGCTGATTAGTACTACTTCAATTTTATTTTATGAAGAAAGAACAAATCAAATATTTTTCAATGCATGTATTTTGTACTTTAAAGTACCAAGAAGGAAAATGAGTTTCCCTGGAGATACAATGAAATCTATTACAGAAAGTAAAGTGATGCAGTGGTACATAGAAGTAGTTACTACTTTTTGATTTACTTTTTTTACATATCTTTGTATTACCAAACATCATACTTAAAAAGAGAACTTACTGCAGGATTTTGTTAGTAATAAATCTCATAGCTTAAAGATTTTCATGTCTGACAGTTCTTTGTATTCTTATTGTGAGTAAACACAAGTAAGTTTGGTAAGAGATCCAATCATAATAACGTATTTTCTTTGGTTTAGTGATTACTTTAGTCTCTAATATACTGATTAGGACTTCTTTGGTACCTGCATAAGTAATGCAGTTAATGGTGGGAAAAACCAGACCATTTATTATTGAGAGGATCCATGTAAAAGACAGAAGTAAGAGTGACCGAGAAAATAAGTTGTTGAGGTTTGTTTTTTGGTTTTGGTGGGTTTTTTTATCTTCGTTAATAATAAAAAAGCCTGGGATATAGAGAAACCAAAATGCTTATGGCAGCCAGTGAGAAGAGGACTGATGTACTTAGCTTTGTAGAAGTGAATATGAACTTTGATTATAGGAATATTTTCCATTGAATCAGAATATGGTGCTTACTCCATTGTGTTGCTTCTAACAGCGATCATTTACCGATGCTTCTAAAGGAGATCTGAAAAATCCAGTGGGAAAGATTACCAAAAAAATTTTATCCTATGAGAGCCTGGTTTCTGCTATAAAACACAAAAGTATATTTCCCTTTCAAAGCTTTTCCTTAACATTTTATTCTTACTAATATAAAAAGAGTTAATCTTGTCCGCAGAAGTATCTTTTTTGAACTCTGCTAGCCTCATATCTTCCTGTGATATCTTGCATTGGTGAGTTTCACAGGCCAGTAACATTTGTCAAGAATAAAAATGAGAAATGCTGGCCCAATCACACACAAATTTACGCAAAGTGGGAGGGGAAATTATTTTATTCTCCTTCACCAATAAGGAGGGAGAAAGGATTAAATTTTAAAAGGTACTATATTCAAGTTGCATCTTATTGAGATGCATTAGAATCTCAAATACATTTCTTTACAAAAGCTTTGCCGTCTTCGCTTGACACTTTCAAAAAATGTGCAATACGCTGTTTAGGTGTGATATAAAATACAGGATTTATCTGAGTAACAACACTGTTCTCTTACAGAAAGCATTTAGAACAGGCTTGAGTACACGCTTGGATGATCGCGTGTATGCAATGTGCCAGATGAAGAGCCAGCCTCTTGTTCATTTGATGAAAATGATACATCCCAACTTGTACAGAATAGACAAGCTGATTGATGAGGTAATGTATGAAGCCTGTTTTATAACAGTCTCTGATTTTAATGGTCTGTTAAACCTGATGTAGTGCTACAATAATTTATTTAAAGTTGTTATTGTAATGTAAACTGAGTATTTTCTTAAGTTATAAAAGATAAAGAAAAACACTTCAAGTTTTGAGTTGCAAGTACAGTAGTGTGTTATGGGCAGAACTGTGTTTTTACTTCACTTTGTTTCAGTGACCACAATAATTCCACGTTTTTCTATTATACAAAGAAAGCAGAGAAGATTGTATGCATTGGAAACCTCTTCAGTGTGGTTTTGTGTTATAGAACTGTCTGGGGGAAATGAATGAAGTAGACTTGGTGGACGATTCTAGGTTTTATATACTGAGGCCAGATAAAGTTGCCTGCAATAACAAATTTCCAGTGGTTTCTCAGGCTGATGTGGATGAAACAGAATTGTACTTCTAGATGGTCATGATCAGACTGAAGAAGTACTTCATGTATGAAACAGGTTTTATTAGTTCACCTTTTACAGAGGTAGCCTAGGAAATGGATGCATTTTTAACAGTAAGAAGTAAGATGTGATTTTATTTAAGGTCAAAGTTAGTTGTAATTGCAAATTAAGTTGTTTTTTAAAGTAAGTTTTCATGAGCTTGTTAGTCACTAGCTTTGGAAAAGTGTATGTAGGAGTTTGTTTTTAAGTGTCATACAAGATTATATGGTAACTTGAGTAGTTTCCCTGACAGTTGGTATTGTTCAGCACAACCTGGAGCTATTTATAGTCTCAAAGTTTCTTTTAAGGTCTTTCATAAACTCACATATGGGAGTCTAAACTCAGTGGAATTGATTAGTTTAGTCTTTTTATACTCTTTCCCCCCAACTCCCTCCAGTATTTGAGAAGCCAGCTTCTTCAGCTAACCTTGTTAAGTTTTTTGTGGAACTTGTGCTGAAACACTATATTCAATGTGCAAGTGCTGTAAAGAGCCAGCAGTGTCTTTGGCAGATCCAGTTTTATGAGCAAAGCATTTCAGATCAGTTATTTCTAGTAGAATAACACACAAAGTAGGGCTTATTTGACCTACTGAAATTAATTGACAAACCACATTTTACATCATATAACAGTGCTAATCTGCTATTTAGTACTACTTGAGTTTAAAGTATTTGTGGCAGAAGCTGTTCTTAAATTTCTTGTTTCTTTAGAAAATTCTATGATACATATATAACAGGTTTTTTTAAAAACGTTTTTGCTGGTTTTCTTTTTTCTTAACACTTGGCTCTTGAGAGCATTGAGTAAAGGCTGGAACTTTGCTAAATGGAATTCTGTAGGTTGATTTTCATCATTATGTATAAATCCCAAAAAGCTTCTAATCTATTGCATTATAATATGGAATTTTTAAAAGAGTGATTTTTTTTTTTTTTTTTTAATCTTTTACCATGTGGAGATGTGCTTAGTCTCTAGAGTGTTTTTTCCCTACGTTATTTGCAGAATGCTTCACAGATTCTTAATAGGTATTCAGCCTGGTTTTGTATTGGAGGGGGAAGCAACTTTAATCTGAAAATACTGGGGGTTTGGAGTTTTTTTGTTGGTCTTGTTTTTGCTGCTGCGGAGGAAGCGGGGGGTATTTTTAATAAAGTCACTGCTAACAGCCAGATTGTTTAATCAGATCATAGTGCTCTGTGGGCAAACCCATGTGTTGCTTCAGGCAGGATGTTAAATAAGGAACTGTGTTACTTGAATGCAGTAAAATAGCGAACCCTTATAGGGAGTAGAATTTTGTGGTTTTCTCCACTTGCAACATTCCTAGTGAAGTTAAGTGTAATGAAAAAAGTCTGTGGAGGTTCTTTGTAGAAAATCTAAGTGTAAACACTAGAATTCTTTTGAAATTTTGGCATCTATAGCATGAGAAATGTTACATGCACAACTTAAATGAACTTGCATTATTCTTTTTTAGATAATGGAGTAGCCTTTAGGTTAAGTAACATTCTAGAATTGTTTAATGTACATAATCATTTTAAGCTTAACATGGCATTATGTTCCATGAGAGTCCTCAAAATTTTGCTAGACATCAACAGTGTGTTTTCCTGTTTTGTTTTACCTGGTTAAGATGAAAAATAGGGTTAATTTATATTCTACCGTTATTGAGTATTGGGTTTTGTTACAGACTACAATACATGTAAATGACAGAGTTGTTCCTCAGCCACCTCTTCAGAAGCTGTCTGCAGAGAAGTTGACAAGAGAAGGAGCTTTTCTTATGGATTGTGGTTCAGTAAGTTACCAGTTTCACATGTGCCTTTTTTTTCTTTTTTAAAGAAAAAAGCAGTGTATGCTAAATTATTAAAAACAGTCAACTCTCAACAATAACGATGTAGTGAATCGGCATTCAACGTAACCTGGGAGTAATGTGCGTTCCAGTGAAAGGCTTTCATATTTTGATGAGAGGAGTATCTTTGAGGTTACATATTAAGGCTTCAGAGGTTAACTTTTTTTCAGGCTAGACTGATCAGAATATACCAAGAGTTCACATCGAGTTGGGGTTTTTTTCTGGAAACAATGGATTTCCATTTTTCCAAAACTTTTTTTAATGGTTATTAAATTGTATGTATTACAGTTGCTAACAAAGCACTTCTCACTGGTGCAGGAACCTTCTGAGTTACACACAAATATAAGTGATTTTTATGATTTGTGGCTTGTGTGATGTAAGAGTTGCAAGAGTGAGGGAATTGCAGGGAGTGAACAAAATCTCTAGATACAGTCTAAGGTATTCATAGAAATATACTAAAACACACTTAATTGGATAAAGCATTATGCTACTCTAATGGCAGTCTAGAAAGCGAGTATGAGTTCAGGGGCTGAGTGTGAATGTCAAACTAGCTTCTGTCTCCAAATATCTGAAATAATTACTATAATGTGTTTTCATAATTGATGCTTTTATGACTTGTTTAGATTGGGAAGTCAGTGTGCAGTTACTGACACAGTGGTGTGACTTTATAGAATTTTAGGTTCTTCATTTTAGGAGGTAACATGGGAAGTTAGTGCACTAACTATTCCAATATAGATGTGTCCTGCATCCTCATTCTTTCAGTCTCTGCGTTCTACCTATATCTTTTTTTGACATTTAATGACCTTATTCCAAATTCTACAAATGTTTTAATAAGTAAATGTGCAAATAATGAATATAGAGATGTATATATGAATTGCAGCTGGAGCTCTTGTGATTCATTTGCATGAAACGTATTGTTCTAGTATTACTCCAATTACATCACCGCTTGTCTCTCTAAAACGTATGCAAGGCCTTTACTAAAAGTGATTCTGACATCTTACAGATTTTTTACATTTGGATTGGAAAAAACTGTGATAACAACTTCATAAAAGATGTTCTTGGATACCCAAACTATGCGTCAGTACCACAGAAAATGGTAGGCGTTTTAATGAGCTGTCCTGTATACTGCTTACATTTGGAATCTATATTTAATCTATTTGTTCTGCTTTTTCAGATTTTAATTATGTAACTATGAATTAGAGGTTTTTATTGTGTACCTTCTAACCTCTTGCCAGGTCCATAGGAAACAGATAGAAGTTGTCAAATGCTTTCAAGGAAAGAATGTTAACATGTAAATTTTGGCATTTAAGGAATGCCAAAACATTGTTTACTGCTTTTATTATTTTTATGGAAATACCTGTGGGCTCACAAGAATAGGATGGAATTTCATTGAATGACTACAAAAAATATCTATTCAGATGTGTTGTTAAGATTAGAGTTATTTTATTGGTATCATGGTGTTCAGAAGCCTTGTGTTCTCTGAACCTGGTGTAAGATACCAAGACTATGCTATGACACGATTGGCCTCTAAGTAAAGGGTAAGATTTAAGTTTTGCTCATCTTCCAAGCCTTGAGTCAATGTTAAAAAGAAATGCTTTTAGCTATTAGAATATCAAAGACAATTGGATATATGTTTTGGTGGAGGGGTTCTTATGTTATAACCTGTACCTATAGTCTTGTGTGTGAAACAGAGCAGCAATTAAAAAGAAGACCCCTCTCTGTGGGTAGTGATTCCAAAATGTCAACAAGTGGCAGGTATGGATGGACCCTTTTAAGATGCCCTAGAATGAAGTTCAGAATCAAATAGTTACGTTCAGATAGTGCCAGAAATGTGTTAGTCAATTTAGAAGCACGTAGGAAGATATTTCCTGCTTACAAAGCTTGCATAGTATGAAGGGGGAAAAATAAGTGACAAGTGGAAGTTATAGGAACAGGTTAAGAGTGGTGAGCTTTAAGACTACTATAAAATTGGACTGTTAGTTCAGAGTTTTGTGTTTTGCTTGTATTAGCAATTTGAAACTGTCCCGTCTGATCAGCTTGTGGTGAGTATTAGTTGAGAGAGTTTTCAGGAAGAACTTGGATAAAGGAAGGATTATAACTTTTTTCAATGGTTATATAGCATTTATTATAATGAAAATGAGAGAAAAAAACTAACATAAGCAAAAGTTATCTTTGCTTTTAAATTATGGCTTCCATTCATTTATTACAAAGGTAGCAATGGAGCTACTTTTAAATCTGTAATCAATTCTTTTTATGTCATATGAATTGTTTTAAAAGGTTTTGTCGACCTAAGAGTTGGTATGTTTAGCTCAGTGAATGGCTCAGGGGTTTTTTTCATTCTATTTTTTTCAGCTCATTCCCCAACCAAATAGTCAAGTATTCTTTGCATTGAAACTTGCTTATTCAGATTTCACTTCTTCGGTTTTTGTTCATCTTTTCAGTGATGCAAAATGCAACATGTAGGAACTTGATTGACAGGTAAAGATAAAGGCTAGAAAACTGCGAAAGCAGCATTTTGAAAAGACAACTTTTTAAATGAGCTTGCTTTCGAAAATCTTTTGCACTTAAAAGGCAGTTTAAGTTAAAGATGTACTGCTTCCTACAGAACGGATATTACTGAATTTTTGTACTTTAAGCTGAAGAAAAAATGTGTATATGTAATCCATGGTTGGTAATTTCTTAATAGAAATTGTGGTGTGGGTCATGTTACAACTACCAGGATCTATTTTTTAAAATAGTTTTGCCTAGTAAAAGATGATGACTTCTTTCAATTCTCTTCAACCAGACACAGCTTCCTGAGGTAGATGCACTTTCTTCAGAAAGGACGCGATCTTTTATATCTTGGCTTAGAGACAGCAGACCTTTAAGTCCAGTTCTTCAAGTAATAAAGTAAGTGTTTCTGTTAGATAAGGAGTAATTATTGGCATTTTGTATTTACAGTTTCTAATTGACACTGATTGAGTGGGAATATCTGATCCAGAAGAAACTGAATAATACCCTCTTGCCAGTTGATGTAGTCCTGTTACCTAAAATCCCTTAGCAGCAAAGGTCATCTCTGAAAGTTACTGATAGTTGTATTGGTAGGAATTAGTTGCATATTTTTATATTGTTAAGAATGTACTAAAGCAGTGGATATCTTTATGATCAATGGGGTTAACCGGGTTAATTTCTAGTATAGTTTTTGTAATTTCTATACCTACATATAAAAAAAAAAAAATCAAGTAAGGTTAATAATCTATAGATGGTTTAATAGTAGTATGTATTTGTTACTGAGCTCCATAGGACCGCAGCTGATTTATGACATATGAGGCAAGTTCTGAAGCCTTTTCAAGCCATGACTCACTTAAAGAAGTTTAAATTCTGTAAAATGTTTATACTTGAGTTTACATTCATCTTCTCTAGAGTACTCAGTTTACTGAGCCTGATGGAGGTCACGTTTTAGAGAGTATGATGGCTTTCTCACTCAGATAAATAATGTTTAAATATGGGACTGAAGCTCTTCAACTGTTGGCGGTGTGGCTGCTGCTTGAATTGTGGGTAGTGCTGAGAGACCATAGTAAATAGCAAGGCTTTGCTGCACGCTGTACTGTACCGGTACAGAGGACTGTGCCCTAGCAAATATTTTCTGTGTCCCAGCAAATTTTTATTGGGGCAGTAATTTTGGGCACTAGGTCTTTGACATGTTTACCTTCTCTGTTCTGTTGCCAAATAAGAAAAACTGGGAAGGGCATTGAGATGACATGTAGCCAGAGATGTAAATTTTCCAGGTTTTTAATCTTTATCGCAATTTATTTAATCCTTTCAGAATTCATTGCCACCAGCATATTTGTTAACTTCTAAAACAAATTCATGTTTATATTTTCTTTTTTGTGTTTCTCCAAAATATTTTAAATGCTATTTCACCTGCTTTTCTACCATTTTTTTACTTATTAAAAGATGCTGTTGTTTGATAATGTATTACCAACTTTAGGGTTTTACTAAACTCTGGCTTCCGACTGAATTTAGACTCGACAGTAAGCAATTCATTAGAACTTATGCCTCTGCTTGAACTTACAGCGGATTTTTTTGCTCAGTGTTTGGACTAAAATATCTTCCTCTCTTCTTTCAGAGATGAGAACCCTGCCAAAACAGATTTTTTTCAGCATTTAGTTGAGGATCGGACAGAAGCAGCTTTCTCATATTATGAGTTCTTACTTAATATTCAACAGCAGATTTGTAAGTGAACAAGGAATAAATAGAAGAAAAATCCTGACTTCAGATAGAAGCATGGGCCAAGAGAAGCATATGGGAAATTACAGAAGTGGATACTTGTTCTTCACAATATACAGTGACCAGCACTGTCTTGGAAACTTTACAGCTGAAGAAGTATACATTTCCAAAAGAATTTTGCAGATTTACTTCAGTCTAAAAGTGCTAGGAGTGGTGAAGCTGTTTCACTAGTAAACTTTAAATTGGTTTATACACGTTTCCAGTTGTGCAGCGGTATGGTGCTCTGTTTATTGCAAGCTGGTGAATTTATGTAGCTATGTGGGATGATACTTCTTAACGAAATGTACAATTAGGTAAAGCCTTTTTTCTTATACTTACTATAGTAGCCCTTCCAGATCCAGATTCTTAACAGAGATGTCAAAGGGCAGTGCTGTGTGTTGGTTGTTCATATGAATTTCTTTTTTAAAAGGAATGATTCATATTTACTAAAGACTTCAGCGAATTCCCTGTGAAAGTTGTAGAGTTTCAGTAAAGTACATCAATTGTAGAAATAAAATATATAATGTACATAAGTATTACATTTGTAAAGAAAAATGTAAAAAATGTAACTAAAAAAAAGACTTAGCTCAGTGTGAAGAATTGTTGAGTGCTCAATGATGAATTGTTTTGTCCCAGGCTAGACAATGAAGTTGACTATTAAAACATACTAAAAAAAGTATCCATGTAGAAAGAACATAGCTGCTTCTTTGTTAATTTTAGGTGAATTTATTTATGATTGGCTTACTAATTAAAATATTTTGCTTTTTCATGTGTTTTTATATTTATGCAAGCATAATCTTTTTGCAACTAAACTCTTACTGAACTGAATATTGAAGAGAACATGTTTACCACTTTATTTCACAGACCTCTGGAAGGGAGGAGAAAACACTGCATAGTCTGAAATGAGCTATTGATATATGGTTCCTAAAACCCTTCTTATGTATTAACCTAAAGAAGGCATATCTGTTAACCTTGTTTTATGTTTTGTAAACTACTGTAGTCTTTCTCCGGGTTTCTGTAACTTGTGTTGTCTGCCATTTAGAGTAGGCATGGGTAATCATTCACTCACACATGATGATTTGATTTCTGCTGTGATCTAAAGAGGGAAAAAAAAAGATGGGGTGTAAAAATCAATTACGTTACATCGATGAAAGTAAAGGCTTTAAAATATCAAAATTCAAAATGTAATCACACTGTTGCATCTTTCTGAAACCTTGTTCTTGCTGATGTTTTGGTAACTCAATGGTTTGGGCTTTTGGGTAGATTTATCCTAGATTTTTAAATTTCGTTGTTAAGTTGGGATGGTTTTGGTTTGTTTTTTTTAGAGGCACGTTAGAAATAATTCATGAAGCACAATCACTCATACTTCCTATTCTGAACTTTATTTGTTTGGTTTAATGAAATGTGACTACAATGAAATAATTAAGTACAAAAAAGTAAATGATGATTAGTATGATTACATTTTATTTTAAAGTAGCCTTGAAAATGCTAACATTGCATTTTAACTGCCATATCCCCTGAATCAAATAGTCAAGAAAAAAAGTACTAGCTATGGATGGCAAATGTTTTAAAAGCTGCACTAATTAAATTCTGCAAGTGGTGTTATTCTGCATGTTAGCACAAACTCTATTGGAGAAGATACCGTATAAGTTAAATTTGTGTGTTGTCCTTAACTAAGTGTGTTTAAGTTACCCAAAGATTACTTAAGAGAAACTTTCCCTTTAGTAAATTAATTTATCATGTATTAAATGTCTGCGGCAATGTTGAATGTTGTCCCTAAATCAGACCTCCAGGATTTCAGTACTTGTTTGTAGATCGATGTGCATTGGGTGAAAGCTAAGTGCTGGTGAAAAATGGGGCATCTTAAAAATCATTTGTAATTGCAAAGATGAGAAGAGTGTGTTACAATTTTAAATGCCCCATAATAGATGCTTCTGACTTGTGAGCTTGGTATTGAATATCTGGGAACATACTATGCCATGATTAATTGCAACGTGTTCTGTAAAACCATTACTTAAAGCTTTATTCTTCTATGGTTTTTGTATATAAAAATTATGAAAAGTACATCTTCAGAGCTATTTGTTCAGTAAAGTTATTACACAGCACAGACAATCTAGTTATTTTTTACTAATTGTAGAGCACATCTCCATTCTGACTGACCTTTAGTTTAAACTTTAAAAAGACCATCTCATAGAAGTATCTTGAATTTGAACCATCTCAGGATATAGTGTTTGGAACAATAGAGTATCTGTAGGCAGGGCAAAAGTATCTAAAAGCCAGCTTTACGTAAAACGGTTTGGATCACACCACTATACCAGAAGATGCACATCAAAAGATTAATCCTTACCAAGGGATGCACTGTGAAGCTCGACAAGCGTTTTGCCTACGGAGTAATATTTTGGAGGAGAGAAGGGGTGTGCTTAGATACCTGTTTAAATAAAGTCCTGAACTGTCCAAAGAAGACCTGTAGCCATTACAGTGATTGAACTCCTCCCAAAACACCTTCAGCATGACATCATATAAATCATGCATATTTAATGAGAAATTTAAGATTTGCTGGGGAAAATGTTTCCCAGCCCTAGCTAAGTAATTCTTTGGGGGATCAATTTGAATTATCAGCATTTTAAATACTGACAATGGGTGCCCCTTTCCATGTCTTAGTTCTAAAAGTAATATCTTGTACGTCTTTTACCGACTAAGTAGCACGTGAGTTCCTGTTGGAGAAATTACAGTCCAGGAAGCTCTTACAATGGTAGGACACATGATGGAGCTCCCAGAGAATTATTACCGAGCTTGATTCTGTATTATGTTCTTAAGCTTATTAGAAATAAGCCTATTCAGTAATCTTGATACAGAGCTTCATGTCAATGGAGAAAAGATGACCAGGTGCAGGTGATTTTGTTTGGCTTTGGTTTTCTGTACATTTTGTCAGATACTGAAAAGATGGTTTTGTCGTTACTGTTATTTTTAAAAAGCCAGAATCAGTTGTTAGTAATCCTGAGAGTCAAGAGCTCTTTGGTAATTTTAAATGTGGGGTCTTACGTTTTTTCAGGCCAAATACATTTTAAGAATTTTATGCAAAATTTTCAAAGTATGAGACAGAAATGGCTTTATGAGGGAATAATTACAACCTCAGTCACTGGTTTCCATAGTTAGGTATTAACTCATGCATATAATAGTCCTGAAAAATCTCATTTTTATTTCAGTTTTAGGGTATATTTTGTCTCAGTGCTGTATTCTGATTGTGGGTGGGATGTAACCCTGCAAAAGCTTAGCAGCCAGTTTCACTGACAGCGAGTTTGGAGGTCTGAGGCTCTAACTGGTGACGAATTTATGGAATACCCCAAATACGTGTCAGTTACTATGTCAAAAATTATTTTAGTGACTTTTTGTTTAAAAGCAATTCTTTAGATTTTAATGGATATTAAGTCTTTTATATAATTCTCTCTAGTAGTTTACTCTTTTAAAAAAGGGTTGGAGGGGTGTCTACATACACTATTGCTTCTCAGTTTTTCATAAATGAGGTAGAATGTCATTCTTTCAGAATCACAAAGGTTAAGTTCTAACTAGAAGAATGTAATAGTAGTAATGCCTGTTGGACCCAGGAAATGCTGAGGTTTAGCATGGCAGGTTTTTTGGTACAGTTGTGTCAGGAATTTTAAAGGTGGGGTTGGCAGACTTACTGATGTATCTGTCTTTATCTGTCATTTCCTAGAATGAAAAAACCCACATTTGTAGCAGCCTTGCATGCCTTTACTTAAACTGACATTATGTTATATTCAGAAGCAGGAATCTGCAAAGTGTGGTTTCAACTATTGCAAATAAGTGGGATTTGAAGTCTCTTGAGAACATTTTGTTTTTCCTTGCAAGCTACTGATGATGCCTTTTCATGAAAAATCCAAAGACATTGTACTTGTTTGACTGCAGCAAGAGAATTCTCACATGATTCGTGCCATGTAAAAGAGATTATTGTGAGAGCAATGAAAATTCAAATAATCACATTATAGGTGCTTCTTTATGCTCCAATCCTGAATTCTTACTGATTTCCGCTTGTATGGCCAGTGATGTCTTTTCCTTTACAATTTTGATAACTAGAAAAATATCAAATACTTCACAGAATTCATTGTTATTTTCCTCAGAAAGTCCTTAGCAAAAGTGATGGAGCTGACTAATTTGGAATATCAGTCATGCACAAGATTTCAGCAGTTGCACGCTTCTGTCATCTCCTCTATTTATCTTCTGTAGAACTCCTGGAAATATTTCAGAACCTGTTTAAAAAAAAAAAAAAATTGTAAAAGGAGAACGAGTTTTTAATTTTATTTTTCTTGCACCTATTCACCTTTATGATTTTCTGTTCTGTATTTTCTTGAAGCTACATATGTGGGTTGATTTTTTTCATGTGTTAGAGAACACCACCCTAGAGGTATCATGCAAACAGATTTCCAATTACACCCTTAATGACGTTGCCATTAAAAGAAAAGTGATAGTTTGAAAAAGGCCAAGAGTGTTGGAAGGGAGTACTGTTTGGCTAGCAAGTAGTATAACTTTTCTTGTGTTTATCAACACGAGTAGAAAGTCCCTGCTCGTGAGACACAGAGGCTTCGTGGGATTCTTGAGTGAAGTGTTCATTGGCACAAGAATCCTCAAGCATGAGGAAGTTGGTGATAATTAACTGTCTTGGTAATCTTCTAGCCATAGGAAATGTTATTCTCGCAAATTGTTTGAAAATATGTTTAAAAAATTAACAAAAGATTTTATTTTAATGTTAGAACATCATTTAGGAAAATACTGTCTGTTGCTAATAACTTCTGTAGATATGATGCTTTCAAAAAAATCTACAAGCTGTAAATCCCAGCTTTTCCGAATACAAAATATTACTAAAAATTATCTGATGACCTAATGCTGAAGCGAAGAAAAAAGTATAAAATGTGTAGCAATCCTCTGTAGCTAAGTAATTCTTTCTGCTTTTCTTTGTCTCTTTAGCAGCTGAATACACTTCTCTCATTATCTGAAGTAGAGCGTAGGGGAAGCCAGGAGTAGAAGTAGGACTGGAACCACTGGTATGTGTGTTGGATGTCTTCATCCAGCTTGCTGAGCATGTGCATAGCTTCTGAAAGACTGGTGCTTTGCCTGTCTATCCAGATGCTGGAGTTTAGCAATTTCTTATGTATTTCTAAGTGCCTTATATTTTTATTCAAAACAAAAAGCCATCTGAGTTTCCAAGCTCTCTCCCCTTTCCCCCATTCAAACTATTATTTCTAGTTACCAAAAATACTTTGTTTACACAAAAGCGTAATTTATTCTTGGAGAGCAAGCATGAAATCTTTCAGCTTCCCAAACATGTATTTTGAAAGTTTAAGTTCCTGGAAAAAGAGTGGAAAGTGCCTTTGCAACTGGGACTGTGGCATCTCTAGCAGTGCGGATGGGATGGATTGGTTCTGCAGGAGGAACGCAGCCGTCGGGAACAGCAGCACATGGGGGTCTGGCAGCTGCGCCATCACTGTCAAACTGCAGCTCTAGATCCTTGAGGATCCACCTCCTCCGGCATCCTGTCTCCTTTAAGAGTGACCGATGTCAGGTGGTCCGGGGTGAAACGGGAGAAATCCCTAGTGTGCAGGTTGTCCTGCCCTGAGTTGTGACTCTACCTTACGTATTTAGAGATCAGCTTGACACGTGAAAGCCTGTTGGCATTTTTGCTAATCAGAATAACTGAGTATTGTTGACCTTTGAATAATTTATTCTAATGAAAAGTTTTGCAATCTAATGAAAAGTTTAGCAATCTAATGACCTGTGAAGAAAAATACAGTTGTTTCTTATTTCTGAAAGTTGCTGAATGCACTGTAGCTTCCTATGCTTGGGAGAATAGGAAATAGCAAACTGCTCTAAACCTTCCTTTCTTTGATATATGGTTACCTTGTCTTCTCCTTAATTTGCTTTCTAAGGCTTTCAGTTTCTCAGTATGTTTAAATTTTTGATGATGTTCATCTGTCTTCTCACACCACCTGCTAAGACTATACTTGAGATAGGGTGCCTAGTAGTATGCAAAACTACTGCAAACGGTGTTGCATGAACTGGTTTGTGTAAAGGTGGGTATCCCCAGCCTTTTCTACTCTTTTTCATCCTGACTTCTTGTTACAGTGAACTTTGTTAACAGTAATACCTGATTCTTTCAATAAGCGCGTGTTATAAAAAGTAAGTTCTGTTATATGGCTTTCTGGAGAAGTTTAAAAAACCAAACCAAAACAGAAACAAAAGCTGTGAACTACCTTCCCTCCTCAATGGCGGTTTCCTAAGGTAGCAGGAAGAGTCTTTCAGCTCCTTACTTCAGAGTTTAGGACTTGCCTTAAAAAATAACCAGAAGTAACCAAAATCTTGCAGAAACTGTGCATGTTGCAGAAAAGGTCTAGGCAGGACTACAGGGCTTACTGAAGCAAGAGTTAGGACCTCTGGGAATGTCCTTCAGCTTTAACTTGTGAATTTTACATGAATCAAATGTAAAATGGCTTAGAAGCCAGCCTTTTCTCCAACAAGTTGTCATGCTCCTGGCAGTCTTTCTTCCCTAGCCTAAAACAGTATCGGGGCAGACAACATGGTATCGCTTCAAAGGGAGGGGAGAATTCTTACCCAAACAGAGAAAATATACTGGGTTTTGTGATTGTATTCCTGGGACGCGAGTGGGGTTGCAGTGGATGCTCAGGTCCCTGAATACTTGCATAAAACGATGTCAGAATTTTTAGAATTAATATGGTTGTGACTCACAGAGTTTGTGCTCAGCTCTGGTGTTTGTTTGTAATGACTAATGTTAAATGACAACAAAAACAAAAAGAACCCGTGTATCTAGGTGTGCATGGTTTCCTCTGGTATAATTAATGTTTGTGCTTGCTTGAGGAGTCATTTAATTGCTATTTGCAGGTTTTGGACTGTAGAGTATTTCCTTTGTTTCAGTTCCAGTCTTTCACCTTGATTCCGTGGTCTCTTCTGTGTGTTCGAGTGGGGCATGTGGAGCTGTGCACAGCTGTCAGTAACGCGCAGTCACTGGCACTGCGGGCTTGGGCAGAGGATTCGGGGGGACCCCTGACCGCCAGGACTGCGCTGCGCTGTGTTCTGAACACCCACTGCTGCCCGGCCCACGCTGGCCACACTGAACGCGCACGTTTTCGCATTTTAAGCCATGGGTCATTCAGAGGTCTAGTGTGGGTCATTAAGACTTGCCTGCGTGAGGAAAAACACTTAGGTAAATACAGGGTTTCTAAGCTCTTTTTAACACTGCAGGTTCCACACTGAAGACCTGACTCTCTCTCCGTTGCAGGCTGGTGCGAAAGGAGCCAGAGCCTGAAACGGGCTGAAGCTCTGCCCAGTGCGGGTGGCGTATCAAGAGGGAACAGCTGAACTTTTCCATTGTGCTACTGCTCTCTAGTGACAGATTGTCCTGCCTGGAGCAGAGGCTGGGCCTGGAATGGCTCCAGAATTAGGAAACCCTAAACAGGAGATCTCTGCCCATATTTTGCCGGTACGTTAGTTGTGTATTTCTCCCTGGAGCTGTGGCTCCAGTGGCAGCTGAGGCTGATTTCCCTGTGCAATGGTGCTGGAAGGGGAATCTCCGCCCCATGCTCCCACCACCTCCTTTGTGTCAGCAGCAACAGCTGCGCAACGACTTGTCCTGAGACACGGGTATTCGCAACTGGGCAGCCAAATGAACTCCCAGCAAAGATTCGAAGGATGCCTCTGGCATTCACGTCGCCCTATATGAACTGTTGCTGCTGTTTCAGCTGGCTGTTCCTGCAAGGTTCTGAGCGCTCAGCACCTTGGGGGATGGGGAATACAAACTTCATTTTATTCCCCAGGAAAGGTGTTAGCGATAGGGACCTAGAAACTAGCAGGACTCTTCTCTTTGGGACCCTGCGCTCCCCCGGGGCTGCTCATTGAAGAGGAGGTGTGCTGGTGTTGGTACCTGCTTTGGCTTAATGGGCTGCTAAAATTGTACTGGGAACATGAAACTAAAAACTGATACGCTGCTTCCATAACTATAACGTGACTTTAACATTAATTAATGTACTCAAACAACGGTCTTTGCCATAGATACTGTGTGAATTCCTAGTGAGCTGGCCTGTGTTACCACGCTGGGATCAACTTAAATGTCAAGCTGCAGCTTTTCCCTCTTGGGCCTATTCTTTCTTAACCTGAACTTTTTTGGGAGATGGGCTCTGAACCATATTCTGTGTGCTGATTTCCTGCCCAGCGCAAGCCATGTTTGTGTGTGCAATGCCGCCCCAAATAATAGCTGCCTGCTTTAGCTGTGACAGTTTTTTGAGACTTTTATGCCTATCACAGGATCCTATGTGTCAGTCCTGTATTAAGCTCCTAAATGCAATAATTATTATTGTAAGAATTTATGCATCAGAGATAAATTTATAAGCAAGAGAAAGCATACAAGAAAGTCTAAGCAAACAATGAGACACAGTAAAAAGTCTCAGAAGAGGGAGGAAAAAATGATGACTGTGGATGGTGGATGGTGTAACTTCCCTATAATTGTGACTCGGGTCTCTGCTCTACTGACTTAATGCTCCAGTGCAATTTAGACAGCCTGGCAGCTCTGTAACAAGAATATAATTTACGATCCTCCCCCTAGTCTAAGCACTTCTCATTCCCTGAGTAAGAATTTATCTCTGTAATTGAACTCCAGGTCTTCTCCCATGTGGCGTGACGCTTTCCAGCAGTTTATTTAGGAAATCTTACGGGCATGATCCACCACCCTATAGAAAATACAGAGCTTTTGTCTATGTTCTATGCAAGTCAGTGATAGGTCTTATCTTGCTCTTCCTTTACTAGAGCAGGAGGATTAGTATATTAGTACTGGCAGGGGTAACATTTTGCAGTGAGCTCCTCTTGTAGTCTTTGAAGAAAGTTTTTTTGCTCTCTGTTGGAATGTAGTTTTCTCTGGTGAAAAAGTTTGTCTTTACATTGAATGGGTACAGTGCTGTTGTCACCTCCAGAAGGAGCAAAAGAACTTTGTGTGC
This sequence comes from Burhinus oedicnemus, assembly GCA_008921705.1. Lineage (NCBI taxonomy): Eukaryota > Metazoa > Chordata > Aves > Charadriiformes > Burhinidae > Burhinus > Burhinus oedicnemus. The sequence continues at coordinate 248,894 of VFFE01009043.1, forward strand.
TCCCCCTCTTCCTGAAAACATAGGAGTTTGGGTTTCGTCCTTGTGACTTTGGGGAAAATTCAGGCTGTTTAGTTATGACTTGTAACTGCCTGATCTGGAATTCTGCAAGCAAGGCTTGAGATCTTAGCTAATATTTGCTGCTGAAGAGGAGAGGTTTTGCAGCAGCTTCTTATCAGCAGATGTGAGATAAATCTCTCAATAGAGATGTGGTTTTTGGAAGATGTATCACGTAATTTTATTGCATTCCATTATATATTCTGCTTTGAACTGTAGCATGCAATAGTTAAAAGAAAAACCTCTAGCTGTTGTTTTTAAAGTAAGATACATTGGAAAGTTTTGTTCCAGGGGGATGCTGGAAGTGGGAGGAGGAAATCCTGCTTAGTGAAGGAGGACGGCATAGAACTGCCTTAAGGCGAGAGCTTCAAACTATCTGTCAAGGGTTTGGTATTGTTGTACAGACTTTGAGTTTTGTCATCGCGTTTTTTCTGCTCTCTCTCCCATATCCTCCAACTCGGGAAAGGTACCTGTGAACAAACAAGGAAGCATTAAAAGAACGGTGATGAAGGAAACAAGAAAAGGGCTCTGGCTTCCATGTAATCACGACTGAAGTTACATCTAAGCATATTTGTTTCCTTGAGTGACGGGAACATCATCCTATAATTGGGGTCCTGATTCATTTTGTTATCGGACTCCTATAGCTGGCCTGTGATGACCCTGTAATTAGGCTGTGTGCCTTCCCCTTCTGAATGTATTTGGAACATGATGCACATTCCTCCCTGTAGAGATCTCTGCTCTTGCAGTTTTGTGCCTCTGACATTCCAGTTGGTGAGACATGTCTGGAGTTAGAGTGCTCTTCTAGAACTTGATATTTTGCCCAGGGAAAAAGTTTTTTAATTCTGAAGATCATCTGTGTCCTTCTGTCCTACCTTGAAGTTTGTTTTATTTTTTTTACTTCCACAAAGATTTGAAACAAATGCCCTGAGGTTTGAGACAGACCCTTTGCCACTTGGCAACGCTATGGCCAGGGTCCCTCTTATTTCCCCTTAGTTTCACACTTCCCTAGAACTCCATCTGGTTTTATTTTAGTAAATAATTTCCCCTTTAAAGAATGTCCCTGAGAATATGACTTGAAACATAAGTCTCAAGTTTGTGATAATCTGCTTGTTTTCCTAACAATTTTCTTACTGGGACCAAGGCCGGTCATGTATGTGTGACACGAAGGCAAGAAGCCTGATGCTGTGCAGGCATAAATCACTCTCCTGCCATTTCCTATTGGCAGAGCACATAGACACCACAAGGGAAGAGATTAATTTGCATGTCACAGAAGAAGAAAGCTCATTCCAAGCTAGTTTCAAGTTAACGTAATCTAACTCCTTGTTACCAACTACATTGTAAATGGGGGCGGGGGGGGAAGGCAAAAGTTTGGAAACTAGCAAGTCATCCTAAAAGCTGTCCCCCTTGGCTCAGAGGGGATCTCATCAATGCCTATAAATACTTAAAGGGAGGGTGTCGGGAGGATGGGACCAGTCTTTTTGCAGTGGTGCCCAGTGACAGGACAAGAGGTAACGGGCACCAACTTGACCATAGGAAGTTCCATCTAAACATGAGGAGGAACTTCTTTCCTTTGAGGGTGGCAGAGCACTGGAACAGGCTGCCCAGAGAGGTGGTGGAGTCTCCGACTCTGGAGACGTTCCAAACCTGCCTGGATGCCGTCCTGTGCAACCTGCTCTAGGTGACCCTGCTCTGGCAGGGGGGTTGGACTAGATGATCTCCAGAGGTCCCTTCCAGCCTCTGTGGTTCTGTGAACAACCTCCAGCTCCAGACCTTGTTTTAGTGGTTGCACTCAAGAAACGTTACCGTGCACTGCATTCTATAGCTATTTCAATGGTATCCGTGACCATAGTGATGTTTCACGGGATTTTTTTTTTATATTTACTGTATTCAATGTATATGAAAAGATAAATACAATGACAGTTTTATGTAGACTTTTCTTTGTCAAGTGTAAATTATGTATGGTGTTAGTTTAGAAGTGAAGTATGTTATAGATAAATTTTGAGGTAAGATTTGAAAAAAAACAAGTTACTGTGAACAGTGAGTACTTACAGTGGAAATTGTAAGACACAAAACATGTTGCTTAGCAAACGAAGCAGGATTTGCCTCATGAGGCAGTTTGAAAGCTCTGAAAGGTAAATTTAGGGTTGGTTTTTCAGAGTCAAAGTAATTATTTTAAAATGGGCAGTGATGCAAAGGCTCAACTAGTAAAATGTTCCCTTGTTTCTCCTGGCCTGTAGAAGAAAACACGAGTCTTGATTCCCAGTCAGGGAATCCCTGTGATACAGGGATTGTATCACACGTTAACGCCCTTGGGAGTCACTGCCTGTTAACGGTGCAACTTCTCCTGCCGTTCCCTGGGACCATACTCACTTTCATGGATTGCAGTGACCCTGAAACAGGAATGAGTGGCTCCATGATCTCAGCTGCGTAAGGTTTCCCTTCCAGGGTTTGGAAGATGGACACAAGTGGCATCTTATTTAGTCCCCTCGAGCCATCAAGTGTGCAGTAAGTTGTGGAGCTTTTCCATGATAGTGACAGTCTTTCAGATCTAAGTAAGATCCTTTTGTCATCACTGGGTAAAGTTGGTTTTGTTTTGTGCAGTGTTGATTCAGAGGAATGTTATAAAGGGCAGGGACAGCAGAGGAATACAACGCTTTCCTGTATGTTTCCCTGATGTAATGCCATGGGTCCGATATGCTCCGGTAGTTTGCACTGAACGTGAAAACCTACACCTGTGTGCATGGAGATTCTGTGGGATAAGGTGGTGTCAAACAAATGACTGACCAGAAAAGGGTTAAGCCTTGCTAATTGCTCTGCTGCTGTAATCAGAACTTTCTTTTAAAATAACGAACTTCAAGAGTGTTTTCCTCCTGTGCTTTGCTGTGGTACCAGAATGTGTTTATTCCACTGAAACGCGGGGGGCTGCAATAGTCCTCTTCCTCAAAAGCAGGCACTTTGGGCAGTAAATACTCTAACGCTCAGCAGGTGGTCAGGTAGAACAGAAATTTACGAGTCCCTGAACCTCATTTGCAAGGACAGTTACCGAAACCCTTCTGCAACTGCAAGAAGACGACAGACGCGGAGGACGGGGCACGGCACCTGTGTGCAAAGGGCGGCGGGTTGCGCCCCGCGGAGCCGCCTCCCGCCCCGGGGCTCGCCGCCGCCGCCGCCGCCGCGATAACGGCTCGCAGCCGCGCTGCCGGCCGCGCCTGCCCCGCACCGAGCGGGCGGACGGATACCCGCGGGGATCGTCCCGCCAAGCGGCACCGAGGCAGCGGCCCGGCCCGGCCCGGCCCCTCCGCGGCGGCTGGCGGGAAGGAGAAGAGGAAAAACGTACGAAACCACCCCGGCCGCCGGGGGAGACGCCCTCCGCTCGGGCTCGCCCACGCCCGGCGTGGCAGCCGGCGCCGCCCGCCCCGAGCCGAGCCGCGGCGGAGCGCGCCCGGAGGCGGCCCGGTCCCCGCCGCAGGAGGAGGAGGAGGAGGGAGGTCCAGGACGATGCTGGCGGGGCTGGGGCGGGCGGTGCGGAGCGGCTGGCCGCCGGTGCTGCTGTGCGGCCGGGCAGCGCGGGGCAGGCGGGATGGCTGCCCGCCGCCCTCAGCGCCTCAGGTAAGACTGGGAGCGGGCGAGGATCACCGCGGGACGGCGGCGGGAAGAGGCGCCAACTCCCACTGGCGGCTGCTGGCTCTTCGCCCGCCTTCCCCCGCCCCCGGGGCTGCCTTGAGGCGCGGCGGGGGCGAAACTCGGGGGGAAGTTCAGCCCCGGGGCGGCCGAGGGTCCCTGGGGACCCACCGCGGGGCCTGGGGAGGCGGCGGGAGCGGGGTGTGTGTCTGCCCCGGGGCGTCGGTGCCTGGCGAGAGGCGCGGTGACTCAGGCGGGGCGGCCGTTGGCGGGGAGGAGCCGCGGCGGCGGTTCGGGGACAGCCGGGGCGGGGGGGACGGACGGGACGGGGCCTGGCGGACGGGACGGGGCCTGGCTGCCGGGGGCCGCTGTACGGCGCCGTCCTCGCCGCTCCCCCAGTCGTTCCTCCGGCGCTGTGTGCGTGGCGGTGCCCGACTCCGCGGAGGGCGCGCAGGGCCGCGAGGTGGAGCGGGCTGGGGAGGGCGGGGGGAGCCGCGGGCTGCCGTCCGCAAGGGCGAGAAATAAAACGGGGGCAAAAGTTTTCCGAAAGTGCTGCCGTGGAGGCGGCTTGCCCGTATGAAAATCCCGAAGTGCTGCTGAGCCTGAGCGTCTCCCGGCTTTGAGGAGGCTCGAGGAGCAAGGATGAAGGAGAACGAAAAGGAATGGCAACTGCCAAAATAGAGATCGGCCAGGACGTAGGGTAACGCGGTTCTACAGTCCCGTGCCGCCGCCTGCGGGGAGAGGGGACAGCTTAATCCTTGATTATTGTTCTTCATAATAGAGATGGTCTATATGCTCGCAAGCGTTGCTGAGATGGAACGCGACAAAGCCCCGTCCCAGCAGCCGGGGCCCATCCGTAGCGAGGAAGCCTCTGGGATGGGACGCGTGGTGACATCCCAGAAGGAAGCGCAGGGCGCTCTGGGGCCCGTCAGCGAGCGGCTTCTGCAGCGGGGGTCTGGAAACCTGCGGTGGCAGTTGGGGTTGAGGAGTTGTGCTGAATGAAATCTCTACCTTTGGCTAAGAATTTTTGCACAAACTATTCGAAAACCCTTTTACAAAATTCCACTGTGATAACGTGCTCCATCTTTGTTAATGTGAATGGCCCTTCTTTGCTTTCGTGTGCGGGTATATAAGGACATTTTAAGAAGGGAATTCACGGTAAATATTGACTTACCCTCCTTAATCTTCTAAGGTTCAAACCCATGTGCCGATAACATCTCGCACCTCACCGAGAGCAGATACGCTGTCGTTAGCGCACACTGATACTACATATTCAGTCTGTCATCTCTAACTTCTCCAGAGTACTGCTTTGCAGACAAGCTTTGTGCTTTTCTAAGGCTCTAAAATGAGACTGAAAGCTGATAAAGCTTCAAGAAGAGACAGCACAAAGGAGAGGAGGGGGAGGAGGAGAAGCTCTTGCTTTGGCAGTGCTGCCATTATAAGGAAGAGCAGCAAACTGATCGGCCCTGTTACGTCGTGGGATGGCACACGACAGTGAGACAGTGACACGTCTCGGCAATTAAATTCTTGCACTGAATAGGTTAAGGAGAGGGATGTTGTAATGTTCAGGAAAATTCTGATTCAGAAAAATGTTTAATGCAAGATTTTGTTTATTTCTGAAGTGGAAATGCTTGGAATAAATGAATATAAAATGCTTTTTATATATGCAATCCACAGTTCTAGTTTTTCTACAGAGTTGCTAGCATGATAGATAATGAAGCATGTTTAACGATTTCCCCCTTCCTGTTTTCATCTTTGGGTACCTTTCAAATTTTTTGACTATGCAGAACAGTTTGGGCAGTTAAAAAATATTTGTTCCCTTAAACATTAAACGAATGGCCTCTAGCTGTAATGTCAAGCTAGTGAAAATAAAAAAAAATGTTCCAATTGTTATTGCAATTGTTTAGCTCTTTAGATTTCAATGTAATGCAGAACATCAGATTACGTACATCTTGTCCAGTGCAAAGACTGTTGTGATTATTTGATTTATCTTTCAGCAGTATTTTTTGTTTTGGGCTTTTTTGTTTTTGTTATTACTGCTGTTGTGTGTTGCTGGCTCTGCTGCTTGCCGCTGCTATTTGGATGAACAAGTATTTTGCCTCCAGCTCTGGAAGGAAAGGTTGGAGTGCTCGTGCAGGGCTGAGGAAAGCAGGGCTCGGTCGCTTGTTGCCTTTGCACTTGGTGTGATCTGGTGCCCTCACGGGCCACGTTCTCCAGCTTGTTTTGTGCTGTGTTTGGTGATGGGAATCAGTTTGCCCAAATACCTTTTGGGGCATTGACTGTAGGTTTCCATTTGTAAAGCTGGAGGTGATGCTGCAGTGGCCACGCAGGGTTCTAGTATGTGTCCGTAGTCATCTCATACTGCGAGATTCAGGCCCAGCATTGACAGGCAGGTGTGTAAGTACACAATGTATTTGTGTGCTGTGTTTTCAACTAAAATACGCCGCTGTGGGGACGAAGGAACCATTATTGTAACGGATAATTTGCTGTAATTTTTCTGTAAAAGCAGGTATTGCTGCCCTAAAGAGCTGTATCCTTAACTGTTAGCTTCTCAGCTCCACTTCTAGACAAAATCCCCAACTCTTCTGGTGGCTGTGATCAGCTGCTTTGCCTTTGGACTAATACAAATTACTCTTAGTTTTGTAAAGTTGAGTTTTTTGTTATGTGAGGTTTTTTCTATTTATTTTTTTTAAAAAAGTGGCTGGTGCTTAGGCAGACGGTTTTGCAAACTAAGTGAAGGATGTTGTATTGTGTTCTTTGGACAGGCTTTCTTATTACACATAATTTCGTTCCCGAAAGGGTGCAGTTCATTTTGCTGGATTCCCGGATTTGTAATGCTGCAGTTATTTCGCATGTGGTGAAACCTAAAGGTTGCCAGCTCATTCGATTCCTCTTCACTTGCATGTTTTAACTCCCGCAGCTCTTACGGCAAGAAATGCCCTGCTTGCACTGCTCTCCGAGAGGAAAAGCTCCCTTCACCGTATCGCAATGGAAAACACTGTGTTAACACAGAATCAAAGCTTAAAATTGCTGGGTTGCTTTTTGGTTTGGTTTTTTTTTTTTTGTGTGTATTCATAAACCCTCTAAGCCAGGAAACATTGAAGGGGTTGGATTTAATATTTTAGGATTTTTTAGACAGTCCTAGTTAGTTTCTCTATAGCGCTGAATCTGACTGATCTAAAATTTTGTTGCTTTTTATGGCCATTCCTATATGTGAGATTCCCAGTTTAGTTCATACTATGGAGATCTGCTGTACCAGCATGTCTACATCACAGGGGATGGTGGCAACTAGGGAAAATGAAGCCTGGGTTCCGCAGTTTCTCTTTGCTTAAAACCAGTTTTCTTTGCAGTCGCGCAGCCCCGTTCTAGCTAAAACTGTTTCTATCCTGTATGAAGATGCTGGAGTGGTGACATTGTCTCCTGCAAAAGGCAAGGCTTGTTTTGAAAAAGTATGAGTGAGGGAACTAAAATGGGAAAACTTTAATTGTTTTAGAATGTGAGTTTATTTAATGTTGTTAATTCAGAATGCATTCTGTTCTTGTGTGCAAAGTTCTCTTAAAATTGTGCCTCTGGAATACATTGGCGAGGGGAAAGATTTTGTGTAAGCTGGCAAGATCAAATTGCAAAGGCTTCTGTGAAAAACGTTACGGATTTGTTTTCTTCCTTGATCGGGATATCACATATGCTTGTTGCTGAGGGGAATTTTCTTCCTCGTTGCAAATTGCAGCCAGTAGGAGAATCACTGGTTTTGTTTATCTGCAGAAAGCGGCATAGAGAGGGCTTTATTTTGGGGATCTTTTTTGTCAGTTCCCAGTGTCATCCATATCTGTCAAAAATGTTTCTTTTAATGCTTTCAGCTGGTAAGTTGTTGACTACCCAGTTCCTCAGACTGTCTGGTACTTTTTTCCTGTCCTTCCTGTTAGTTTTTATAGTTACTCTTCTTACTCCCAAATTATCATAATGCACACAGCGTTATACCTATCCACGTTGCCCTCTAGTTTTATACAGTCTTATAAGCAAGGACCTAAATATGTCCGAATACCCACAGGATAATTTGAAATGTGTTTTTTCCATTTGGGTTTTTAATTTTGCCCCTTTCACTTTTGCACACATTCAGTTGTCAGGATTTCTAAGGTGCTGTGTCACAGCAGCAACTCCAGGGCATCCCAGGCAGCTACAGAGAACTGAATTATCATTGTCTTGTGCAGCTGAATATTTCACATAAATGTGGTTTAGCTTCCTGCTTTGTATTTTCAGCCTACTCAGGTCCTCTGGAAATTGAGATCTAATTGGAGCCAAGAACTGGGAGTAACTGGTGGCCGCTGGGCCTGTTTTCCTCATCTTTCCTTCCCTTTGAAAGCCTCGCACAACAAAAGTTATCTTGTTAATCCAAGTTTTGTTTTCTAAACAGAAACCTTGTGCTTATACTGGCGTATGTCAACAAAAACATACAACCCAGTAAACTGTTTGTTTGTGGAAGTACTGTTCACTCTTACAAATACTAATTTATAAATGCCTTAAAAAGGCCATTCAGAAGATCTCCAGTGCTTGCTGTAGGAAACGTGCCTGGCTCAGCAAGTTTATTTGCCTTTGATACTGTGTCTATGCCAGAATAAGAGGATGGCACTGGGAATGGTAGCTAGCTGTTCGCTGTTGTCTCTTCTCATCTGGCGGCTGGGAGACGGCCACATTTGCTCTAAGAAGTATGCTTTTGGGAAGAGATGTGATAGACAGCACAGAAATCCACCATCCTTTGTACTTTTACAAGTAGTCTCATATACTGCTCTTCTGCGTCTTTTCTCTCCAATACAGATTCTGTAGTAACTCAGTGGGTTGTGAGATATTCTTGTATGTGCATATGTAATTACTTGCAAAACACTCATTTCTTTTGGAGGTTTAAGAACTTTCAAATACCATCTTCACTCAGTGTTTGAAACTGGCATCAAAAGTGTGACTTCCCAAAATTGTTGGTGTTTTCTTTCCAACAGAGCAGATGACAGAAAAGAGTCAAATTGGGAGGTGCAAATCAAATCAGCTCTCTTTGCACAGAACATTAGAATGTTTTTCTGCCAATTTTGAATAAGTGCCAGTAGGTGTGCATCCTTGGTGTTTGTGTGAATATGGCAATTCCTAAGAAAGGAAATGAAAACCAGCTCCTGGAAAACTGGAAAGGGTGCAGTTGTGCTCTTCAGGACCACAGGCTTAAAGAAGTTGGAGCTTTTGTGTGCTAAGTAGAGGCTGTGTGGTACTGCAGAAAATGTAAAGAAAGCCTAAAACTGAAATGCTGGTCTAACATTACTACCTATGTACTATTATACTATGTATAATATTTTAGCAAACTTCCTGAAGAGCTTTCTCATATGTGATATAGGAATAATAGGCTGTGCTTCCCAAAGGTCGGGAAGTAAATTACTCCAAATATATGCAACAGGCTTATAAGGAAAATAAAAATCTACGTAACTTCCTTTTGATAACCATAGCGACTTTATTTATTTAATTAATTATTTAAATTTAGAATGGGGATAGGTATAGTCATACCATGAAGTGATAACTGTATCGGGTGCTCTATAGTTAGTAAAGTAGATGACAAACTGATGCTGTGATTTCATTTGCAGTGGATGCTGTGGTCATACAAACAGTGCTGTAAGTGTGAGTAATTTTTTTGTTGCTCATGTTTTTGTGTACCTGTAAAGAGACTAATACTAAACCTCTAGAGGATGTCTGAGAAAATTGCTTTACAAATGCCTTGGGTGCTTTGAAGATTTAGCACAAATCACTGAAGTGCTGAGTACTTAATGCTGTTTACAAACCTAGTGCATGTTTTAAGGATATGAGTGAATCTGATGATGTGGGTGAGGTTTTTTTTCTTTTTACATTTTTATGTTTTAAAATCACGTTTTAAAGCTTACAGGGCAAAAATGTAGACCCTGTTCCAGAGCTTATAATACCTTAATTTCTGAAGGGGTGGGAGAGGAAGGAAAGGGAAATACAGATTTTGTTTGCTTGTTTCTGTTTGTTGGGTTTTGTTTTTTTGTGGTGAGGACTTCACCTTCTGAAGTGCTCCTTACACAGTAAGATTTTTGGCATCGGATAGGAAGCAAACAGTACACTTGTTCCAAGATCTAGTTAAACATTAAAATACTGACTTTCCCCCCCCCCACACCCTTTTCCTTGAGGGGAAATGAGCTGAAGGAAAACGAATGGAGGAGCTAGGCTTGAGCTAGGCTTGCTGTCTCTAGGACCATCTTCACCCTGACGGCATATTTGCAAGTCAGCAGCAAAGGTGAATTTCTCATTGGGTTGCTTGTTGCTGAGGGGGTTTCAACAGCCAGGTGAGAAGGCAGTGAGCTTTCCTCAGCCCGGAGGTGTTTCATAGTCACTTCTGAGCCTTGTTATAATGTGTCGTTAATTGTCTGTTAAAAGCATGTGACAGCAGCTCTTGCTGTGGGTTGGTTTCTCTTCCCTTTTGCTTGTTTCCAGAAAGATGAAAGGGAGAGACAGGTTCTCTGCATTGCTGCCTTGTCCTGTCTTGCTGTCAAGATACTGAGTAATAACTTGGTGACAAGGTTTATGTGGGGAAAAGGTGACTTCTTATAAGGTCACTTCTGCCACTCTTATAACTGCTCACTGTGTCGTTTCTGGTATCCCAAGCTAATCTGAGGCACGCAACGAACAATTAAATCAAGCTATTTGTTCTGTGAACTTGCGTAGGGAGGCTAGGAGGAGGGCAGTTTTCAGGCCTGCAAGTCATTTGCATGGCTTTTTCCATCCTCAGCTGACGCGTTAGTCCTGGATCATCGTGAAATTGCATCCAGTGCCGGTATTCTTACATGCTGTCCCCGCTGTACTTTCCGTTCGCCAGGCAGGCTGCTCTTTCATTCCTGCGATACGGGGAGAGTGGCTTGGTCTATAAAAGTACTTCTGTACACCCGTTTGTAACTGGTACAGCATATGAGGAATCTGTGGTGTGATCGTGGTGAGGATAGATGGCTTACAGGGAATGCTTGACCCAAAGTCTGTGATCCCCAAGTGCTGGGAAAGTGCGGATCTGGACTCTGAAGGTCAGGTGCATCACTCGTAAAATAAATCCCTCATGTGAGAGTGACTCTATTTACTGTAACACAACAGCTGAAGGAGGGAATAAAAGTTAAAAATGAACATTGGTTGGCTGCCTGCCTCCTAAAGATGGTAACTTTTGTAGTCCGTAAACTAATTCTCTTTCGCTCGAGGGGAACTGGCTGGGGTAAGCGGCCCACCGCTCTGCCTGGGCGGAAATGTCGGGTGTCAGCAGCCGGTGCGGGGATAAACAAATAGCTTCTGTGCCTGTGTGAGGAAGACTGGCGAGCACAACCTCCCCTTACTGGTGAGGAAACATTCAGCCCTGCCTCAGACTGAAATGGAAAAAAAGATGTTTACTGTAAAAATGGGAAATTTATGCCTTTTAAAAGCTACATTTATCATGATGAGCCCAGGCAGTGCATTTTCGAAAGGACATAAAAATTGAGTACATTATACACTGGCAAGATATAATTTACTTTTTTTTTTTTTTCACTTCAGGTAAACAATTTTGAAGCAATTATCTTCACATTTACTGTCTGGTCGTTTTAGATCAGAATTACTTCAGTCTTCACATTCTAGTCAGATGGAGAGAAATAAATTGTCGTCTTTTAAGAAATGTTTTGTTTATCTGTGAAGTAGGCCGTGATTTCATCTTCCCAGTATTTCCCTGTTGGTACTTAAAGGTATAGTAAGAGACCACAAAGTTGATTTAGAGATCACAAAAGCATCTTTAAATGTCTCATATGTTTGCCAGAGTGGAGGAAAAATTACATTGCTCTTCTTCCTGGCCTATCAAACTTAATATATCATGAGGACATCACTTTGGTCAGAGTGCCATGGTGGGGAAGAGTTGTACATCCACGTGCAGTGCAGTCACCTGTTTTACCTGAAGTGCTGATGCCATACTGTTCACAGAACAAAGTTCCTACGGTTTTGTTTGAGGTTTCTTTTTTCTAGGGCATGACCTGACCTTCTCTGTACCTTCTCATGCAAACTATTCATTATTTGATATTCTGTACTTCCTTTTTGAACCAGCCTCTCTCTGCCTCTGACAGCACAGCTGTGAACATATTCCATGGTGCTAATTGTGGAAGAAAGACTGGTTTTTATAAAACATATCTCTCACGTGTTTGTTCTAAACAGAAGTATAAAGGTGCCAGACCCCTGTGATGCAGCAGCATCTACACCTAGGGACCTCTGTGGCCCCAGCTGCTTCTCGTCCAGCCCCTCGAGGCTGGAGTCCTTCAGGTGAAACATGGTGACGGCAGGGTTCCTGATCCAAGGAGCAAACCCAGCACAAACGTGGGTCACCTCTGAGGGTTGCTGTAGCGGGGGGCTAATGGCCAGGCTGAGGTAGGTAGAGGCTGGGTGCTGAAGTGATGGTTCAGCTGGGAGCGGAGCAGAGATTTCTGGCTAGCCTGGTGTATGTGGTTGAATAAGTGTGTTAGCAAATAATAAAATTTTAAGTTAATTACAATAAATTAAGATGGATTAAACTGTCTGAAAGTGTTCGGGAAGATGGCAAACCCACTGCGTAACCACAAGGTAGTTCAGCTTCCTTTTCTGCAGATACTGTCGGTGTCTGCCATCCCCTAGACAGGAAAAGAAACTGAAAGAAGCGTTTGCAAACAGTAAAATTAAAACAATTACAAAAATATAAGCCCAGAGGAAGAAATACATCTGTAATAAAATAAATACTATGTGAGAATTTGAAGCTATGATCTTGCTGTCCTGAATACTGTACCCAAGGCTAGCAATTCTGAATCAACCGAGCATTGGAAGGCAAGGATCTTGATCAGTGGCTCACGTAAATATGCGATGCTGTTAACACAGATAAAACAAGTGAAACTTAAAGACAGTAATTTCTCACAACTGTATCATAAGAGCTGTGTATCTGATTTGTATATCTTACATGGTTTAAGTAGAATGGATACCTGTGAAATGGCAAGATTAGGATTTTATCTTAGCTTCTCAGTGGACCAGCTTCAATTTACCAGCCCTCCTGCACTCCCACACCCCCCACAGCTTTTCAGGATTTTAAAATTCCGAATAAAACAAACTACTGGGAAGTTGTTAACAGCTTCTTAAAAGACAACAACAGTTTTTAAAGTTTACACTGAGCTCATGAATTGGCAGAACTGAGGGAGATTAATTCCCCAGCTCTGTAAATAATACTGTTTTTTCAGAGCACTTCTTATGCTCTTATTTTTAACTAAAGTCAGGAAGTGTCTTAAATTTGGGGAGGGCAGGAATGGAGACAGCAATAAGTGATCTTGAGCAATCTGTTTTCTTCTGCTGCCAGAGGCGAGGGGGTGAGCGTGTCTCTTTTGCCTTCCGCTGTTTTGGTTTGACTGCTGGACGGCCCTGGATTATGTTTAAACAGGAAAACTGAATCAAGTCCTTGGAGCTCCTTTGTGAGGAGCTTTTGTGCTCAGTAACCAAATGCCATGATTCAACCCTAGATGGGACTTTGCTTTTAGTTTACACGTTCCATTTTAATCTTAAGTGCTGCTGGTGATACCCTGGATTCTCATTAGCGCCTTCCCAAGGGCTGCTTTTAAATGAGTCCTGAGCTATTCAGGCATCAGGTTACTGGTGTTTGTGGCACGCCTTTTGGCAGTTTGCTTTGTTGGTTTGGAAAAGTTTTTGAAGCCATAGTGTGTTCCCTGTAATACTCCAAAGCGTCAGCCTTGCTATAGGTGCAGCACAAGGAGACCGCGAAGGTTCAGAATGGGGGATTCTTGGGGGTTTTGCCCTCGGAAATGACCTGCTGCAGGATGAGTTGCAACTCATTTAAACCAAGAAAAGTCTAATAAAAATCTTGAGACAAGATTCCCACCAGAATGTATTCCCAGGCATTGGCACCACAGCAGTGTCTTTTAGCTTGCAGTCAGTTCTGGCTGGTACAGTTTCCCAGCTAGCTGCAGTGGCTTTCAGTCAAAAGCAGTTTCTTGTAAGACAGGTAACACTATTTCTTGCGGAGCTGGAGCTAGTCCCAATTTAATGTGCAGGTACTGAGATTTCTGCACTGAGTTTTCTACCACTTTTTTCTCATTTGAATCTGTTGGTTGTGAGAACATTCTCCAGTATTCTTTATCGTGGTAATTTTAAATATCGTTATTTTTCTGAAACGATAAAGTTTGACATGCTATAGGATGTGAAACTAGTTCGTATTTAGGTCTGTGTACTTTAGTCAGAAGCCAAAGGTGTGTGTACTCAGTGTTTGTAGCCTTTCTGGTGTAATAAAATCAGGCATGCTTAGAAGATCGTAGTTTGAAGGCTGAAGTTGCAGGCTTGGTCTTGCAGTGCCCTGTGACTGCAAACACACTGGAAATGTGACTGAGCTGGCACAATTTAAAGAGACATCAAATAGCCCAAGCCCTAAAATGGAATTATAGCTCTTAAACCAGGCATGCTCCTTTGAGTACCAACCCCAAGCTGTTCTGCACGGCAGTAGAAGTGTGAAGTGAGTATATTTTGCTATAGATCAGACCCCGATATGACTTTAATCTGGGCAAACCATCACAGTGGTGCCATTCTCCAGCATTTCATAATGCTGCACATACTGTAGCTTGTTTCCTTGTGAGTTGGTGACCTTTCTTTCTCCAATGGCTGTGTTACTTTCTCGTGAACAGGGATGTAACTGTCTGGGGATTCCCCTGAGCCAGCTGATGAAAGCTGTAATCTCATTGGCATTCAAATATAAATACAGTTTTGGGTTGTTGGGAAGTAAGATCTTATAACTGTGCGGTCTACCACTAACAGTTATAGAACATCTTGTCTTACTTGGCATTAACTATCAGTAGTTAATAGTTTTCTTGACATATTACACGAGCTTTTGTGCAAGTTGTGAATATTCATATGCAAGAAGTAACTGCATAAAGTTACATAATAAGGTAGATGCTATCAAAAGTTATTAACAGGCTTAAACAAAAACACTGATGTTGATTATTCATATGCTGCTAATAATTTTGAATGTCGTATAACATTTAGAATTCAAGCCCTTAGATACTGCTGTTGGCCTTTGTGGTGTTCCTAATAGTTTCTGGATTTTGGATGAGGCTCTGTAATGGTGGGTCAGCCTGTTGTGTAATCCCATGACTCAAAGTCTTGAACTTTAAGAAAAATACACAGCACTTTGTGGCAGCAGTCAGACTGGCAAGATCCACTAGAAGAAGCCAGCAGCAATGTGCTGGTTCACAGGTCAGTGCATGCTCCTCCAGCACAGGCTAATCTTATCTGCAGCCATGCAAGAGAAGAATAATGTATTTCCATGACACAAATTTGAGATACTCCATATGCACAAGCAATACAAAGTTCTGGGAGTGGCCATCATGAAAAATAATCAACTAGCAGCTATTTCTAGGCCTGAAGCTGACAGGGAAACCCTCTTCTCTGCTGCTTTTTTAATTTCATTTGTAGCCAAACTCAAAACTGGGATGGCAGGTCAGACTTTATATTTAAATCAGGTGGGTGCTGGTGTCAGAGGGGTTCCCTTGCTGCTGTTAGAAATTCACTGGTGTGTGTCATTTAAAATGAAAAAACTCAACA
This sequence comes from Burhinus oedicnemus, assembly GCA_008921705.1. NCBI lineage: Eukaryota > Metazoa > Chordata > Aves > Charadriiformes > Burhinidae > Burhinus > Burhinus oedicnemus. The sequence continues at coordinate 264,179 of VFFE01009043.1, forward strand.
GTTTATCTCTGTTAGTGTTGCTGATGCCACAGGTAGCCCAGCCCAATGCAGTTGGCCTGCAGTCTGTCTGCAGCTCCTGCTCCAGGCGCCTTGCTGTCCTGTCACTGGAGAGGTCACCATACGCTGCAGCCCGGAGCCCTGCGGGGCCGTGAGGGTCGGGCTGCTGCAGTGCTGCTTTCTCCGCCAGTATGGGGGTCGTGGTGTGATTTTGGTGTTCTCGGGGGATCCGCTTCAGGGAGAAGCTGTAGTTGGAGGAACTTGTTTTCATTTTTTCCCTGCTCTGTCCCCGTCCCCCACCCCTGCATCGATGAAAGCAGAAAAATCTGATTGTCTGAGTTCAGGAGAACACGGTTGAACCCCAACAGCACATATTCAGAGGCAGGGAAATGTTGAACAGCAGCATTTATTGAAAGGCAATGGTGAAAGCACAGAATTGATGGACTCTCGGTGTTTAGCCCCAACTATCAATACTTAGTGGGCAGTTTGTCTACCTTGTTTCTGGTTCATTGTAGCATGCTCTGCCTGGTGTAACGTGCACTCTGGGGCATTTATATCCCCTCATCAGTGCAGAACTACTCAGGCTATCCCTTTTCATTTAAGTTATTGTTTGGTAGTGTTAATTAATGCCTCTGTTTAAATTTGAATAGTCTGCATGTTACTTCAGAGGCTTCAGCTGCAACAGGTAAATATGGCAGATGGTAGGTTTTTAACTGAGCTTCAGTCATCTTATTCTGAGGGTGAAAGAAAGTAAAGATAAGGGGGAAACAACCTACAGAGACTGATCGGTCTCTTTATGCTCTGTGTAGTCACAGAACAAGCGAGGAAAGAAGTTTTTCAGTACATCTATTAATCCATATCAAATCCTCGCTCTTGGAACTAGCACACTGAAAAAGCATATTGCAGCAAAATATGGTGGTGTCAAAGAGATTGTGACTGCATTTTCCCTTGTACTTTCTTCCCAGATGACACGCTGCAAACATGGTTATTAGTCTCTGTTGCTCACTTGTTGTTAATCAGGTGTTTTTTCTAATTTGCTCGACTTTCAATAAGCCATCAATGAAAAATTGCCCTCCAGGAAAACTCTTTATTGAGTCCTAAAGGTGTTTGTTATAAGCTACTGCAGCTTCTCCAAACAGCAGTTTTCTCAAGAAGATGCAAGTTTTATAATGTGAGAAAGATTTACAAGAATCCTTTTCTGTTTATTTGTGGGGAACTCGGCTCAACTCCCACTGTCTGTCTTGCTCACAGCAAAGCAACAGACAGTCTGAGACCACGGCTGATCCTATTTTCTCCATTTCGGTAAGGAGGATGGTGAGTTGATAGTCCCGGGTATCTGCATTTCATATTGCAGATGGTCTTGGATGCAGATTGGGCTCTGTGGGCATGATTATGCTTTTCTCTGCGGCTCATTCTGAGTGGGCTGCTATATCCAGAAAACACTGTCCATATGGAAAGACTAGCTGGGATCCTGGAAGCAGCGTGTAGCTGCTCAGTGTGTTGGTGCACCTGGACCAGAAAGGCCTTCTGTATGGTGCGGTGTGTGTCTAGCGTGCACCTTCTCACTGGGTCAGGAAAAGAGCAGCGCTGCCAGAGCTTGTTTCAGGCTCTTGCTTCAGAATGCAGCTTTTTGTCTGAGTGTCAAATTCACAAGGTAACACAAAACAAAAAAAGGCCTTAATTCCATAAGTTATAGGGTACAGAAGACTTTTCCCCTTGGTATTTCTAGCAATGAACGTCCTCTGTGTCCACTTCAGTCACTTGACAGCAAGCAGTCCTTGAATATTTTTTTTGTGTGTGTATTGTTTTTAATGTCATAACTTCTCAGAAATATTTGGCACTTATTTTCTAAACAAAATATTATGGTTCTGTGTACTTGCCTTCCATTAGGGTTTGAGCCTTTGAGATGGATTTGAATAGTGGGTTTTTTTCAAGCTCTTTCATAGTCAAGAGGATAATACATTCTTTTATAAAAACTGAGATTCTTACCCTGTAAACAAGAAATTACACAAGAGCTGAAAACAAATAGCACAAGGATTTGGAGCGTGTGCATGTCTGTGAGTAGCTGATGGATATGTTTTGATCTCTGGGATTGGGCTTTTTTGTTTTTTTAACTTGGTCAGCAGTATTGACCTGAGTTAAAGATTGACTTGACTGAATGTGAAGGGTGTTGTTTCAGCAGGGAATGGGTTTCAGCATCAAATTGATTTTCCAAACAAAGGAAGTCTGATTATTGCCTTGATAATGTTTCAGGTGTTTTCTGTCAAAGTATTTTTTGGTCTCGTTCAAAACAAAAATACTTTCAGTTTTAGTGTTCAACCTCTACTACATAATGAAAGAGTCAGCTAATCTGTACTAGCATGATTTAACACAAAGTAGTTTGAGCAGACATTCTTTTGCTAGTAGAATTTACAAACTCTGCTCAAATTAAGAAAGGTGCACCAGTCAAAGCACTACTTTTGCTAGTATAGCTCCATCTGCAGAAGGAATTCTGCCTTTTGAAACCTGTAAGAAACAGGAGGGTTTCCAGCCAAAGTCCTAGAGTTGGCGAAAGCCAAGGAACTGGTGTTAGTCCTAATTTAAGATCTTTGAAGAAAAAAAAAAATCAATGTAATTATTTATCTATATCTATATGAGATGTTTCTGTACTGAGAGAATTTGTTGGTATAACTATACTACAAATCTTTTTTGTGGACACTGACAAACAGGAGACATAATATTTATAACCACGGTTTTTGAATTTAACTTACAGCAGTTACTAGTCAGCTGTTTTCTGTTTACTTTGAAAGTTCTAAGCTTAAAATACTTAGAATAGCACGTAGTCATAATATTAATGTACTTACACATTTAATTTAGGGTAGGGTATTTAAAATAATACGAAATATAAAATAATATGAGGAGTGATGCTCTGATAAACATATAGGGAAGTCTCAATATCTAGCTGTGTAACTGCCACTAGATTTTGCTATTGATTGATCATTTTCTGTATTGCGGTGGATAGCTTTGATAATTAATGGGAAAGAAAAATTGAGTGTAATTTTTTTTATTAGACACTTCAGACCCAGCAGTAGTAGCTAACGGACTCCCATAGATACATATCCTGTGTCTTTGTTGAGGTGTTTCCTGATGATAGCTATTACCAATAAGCTCCTTCTAACGTTGACAATGCCTTAGCAGAGCTCATGCGAAAACATTTAAAAAATACCTAATGCAAACTTTACAGTGAGGCAAGAGCTAAATCCAGTGTTGAGCCAGCTGGACACTAATCACATCTATCCAGCGATGTTGTGAATCAAGGTGAGCAGCTTGTCAAGAATAACATGTCAAATTGTCTTTTTCTTTGCTAAAGCGGAGGTTAAACATGCTGATAGGTACTTAGTGGAAGCCAGAGGTGCTGTCTCTCAGAGAAGCGAGATGCTGCCAGCCAGTTAATTGGTTATATCTTGCTTCTGAGTGAGGCAGCGACTCTCGGTTTCTGTTCAGCGTAGAGTTCTGTGGGAGTCAGGAGCTGGGAGCTGATGACTCTCAACACGCTGGGATGCCGGCCCTGTGCCAGCCTGCCAGCGTGGTCTGCAGCGCTAGCCATAGCGCATCTTCTTGTACCAGCACCATGGGATGCTGATCTCTCCTTTGTAGAAAGGACAGAGGCCAAACTGGAAGCCGTTTTTTCTCGCTCACTGCCAAATGCAACATAATCGTCTATTTTGTTGCTACTAATTCTGAAGTAAATTTAACTCATGCTACTAAAATGCCCGCAGAGCGAGTCCTGCGTTCATAGTAGAATACAGAAGTGAAACAGCTGGTGTAATAATGAGATCTGCTGCTTGCTGTGGATCCAAAGGTATATTTGGGAGTGCAGTCCTGGCATTACTCTTCTAATGGTGCTAGTGACAGCTGAGCTGGAGTTACAGAAATAAATTATGTTCTAAGTTCTCATTTAAAAAGCATTTCTTCTGCTGCAAGTGGTCTAACTGGAGGGTTTTGGTGCAAATCAGATACGAATGAAAGCTGCTTTGTCCTGTCTTTGCAGTGGCACCTAAAAGACATAAAAAGAAATTGCAATGTTGCTTAGACCCACAGATGTGTCCAGAACTGCACTTCAGATTGCACCGTTGGATTTGATGCCTTTGTAGCATTTTAATCAATATGAATGTACTTGATTTTCTTAGCAAATAGATTTACAAATTGGGACCCTGTAACTCCAGCTCTTGAGATTTTTAAGTAGTGCCTGTTCTTTTCTGCAAGCTGCTCCAGTGATCCCCTTTCAGTTTTGAATGCTGACAGGAGCAGAGCTTTACAGGACTCAGTTGACTCTTTTTCCTAGGGAGATCTGAACATACTGGATCCTGTAAGTTGAATTTTAACAGGCTCAAGACATAAGGAAAGAGGAAAAGAAGAGGGAGAAGTGATAGTTGTATCTCCAGCCCCTGCCTCCTTCAAACTCCCCAGGGAAGGAGATGCCTAGGTGCTGTAGGTCTTGTGTGGAGCTGTGGGCACTCGCTCTCTGTCTGGAACAGACAGTGGCCAGGACTCGTCTTGCATCCTTAGAAGGGTGCAATAAATTGGGGCTGCTCTACACTTACTACCGATCTTTCCTTGTAGATGCTGGGGCCTGGAATTGGCTGATGACTTTTTCCACGTCTGCTCTTCCCCACCCCGATCTATACCCAGCTGGAGAAGAGTTGATCCATAGCTGTGAAATGCCACCCCTCTGTCTCCTCCAAATAATTTTAGAGACTAAGAATCATTCTCCCACTCTGCTAGTAGTTGAGAAAAGAGCAAGTTTTTCTAATTTGCGAAGCTGAAGCTCATAAAGCAACAAGTGTAGAACATTCTTATGATTCCTTATCTGAACAGATAAGAGAAGTGACTGAAGTTCATCTCAGATTAAATGCTGTCGTAATCTGTTAGTAGGATCCACTCACATCCCATAGGAGGAGTGTGCTTACGTTGCTAAATATGTTATGCTATCAGCTTCAGACCACAGCGGAAGATGAAAGCATGATGCTGAAGTAAAGTTAAGGAGAATCAAGCTGAGAATTATGTTGGCATGATTCTAGTAGTTAAATATTTACCGAAAGCAGACTGCTCTTAGAGTCTCCTTTTTCTTCAACCATCAGTATAATAAGGTAATAAACCGTGCGTAGAACATAGGTCTCTGGGGAAACAGGTGCAAAGGGTCCTGGCTTCTTGAGCAAGGGCAATTAATATCCAGTTCCTTTAAAAAAAGAAACTGGAATATATTGATTATTTGTTGAGAGTCACTGGAAGACAAAGTTTCTGCTTGAGCTGTAGAGTTGGTGTAGCACAGCGTAAGGGAGTATTTTGCCTTTGAGTTCACTTCTGCGAGTATCGGGAAGGGTGCTGGCTGTGAGTGGGTGGCTGTAAAGTGGACATGAACATAGTGGTTAGATGAGGTCAGATTTTGCTGTTTATCAGCTGCAAGTTCAGTAGCCAATCTTACCTCTCTTTAGCCTGCTGTTTGTAAAGGAAGGAGTTTTCAAGTCTGCGGTCCCAATGGTGATTTATGTTAGTGTTGTATCAATGGGTGCAGCAATTACGCAAGGCCTCTCTCCTTATCGTAAATCACTTTTGCAGGCACGGGCCTGAGTTTGCCGGCTTTGTTTGGTGTTGTCCTCCTTCACAGCCCCCTTCGTGCTCACCCTGGTTTCTCCCCCTGGACTGAAATCCTTAATGCTCCTGAGGAGGTCCAGAATCCGTGTTAGATGGAAGGGGAAGAGCAGCGGCAGTATGGCAATGCCTGCTGTGTCTTAGCACAGCTGCTAACATCACCCCGCAGCTGCTGCTACTGAACAGAGGGAGCGTGCTTACGTGTACCTTATGTTTCGCACATGCAGAATACAAGATGAAGTTCTGCAGTGGCCGGTGTATTTTTTTCCAGGCTTTGCTGTCTCATTGGTGCTGAAAAAAGAGAGCCATTTGATAAGAGATAAATAACCATCAATGCCTCTTGTGTCTCAGTGAAATCCGACGGCACAGATGTTGAGAGAGAAACTGAAAGGCATCTGAAGAACAATGTAAAAGTGACAGGTTTTAGGGGGATCGACGTAGTACTTATTTTGTAATTTTTGTTGTCAAAAAGTAAACTTGAAGATGCTTGATATTCTATTTTACTAGGCACTGTCTGAGTGCCAGACAAAAAATTGCTAGACAAAAGGAAAAGAGCAAATGTAATACCGTTGTGGTGCTCCTTCCCATCTCCCTGGGAGGAAACCCACTGAATTTTGGCACTCCTGAAAAAACGTTTTCATGTTGAGGAAAACATGTGAATATGCTAGGATGGTAGGAAAGACCAGTGTAATTTTGTGTTGCATGTGTGGGAGGAGTCATTTCAGGGGACAAGAAATAAGAGCACTGGTATGACAGTACCTGAAATATTATATTAGGCTTCAGTGTTCCTATTACCATAAAGATATTGATCATTGAAGGGAACTCAAAAGCAGTGTAAATGAGTAGAAGCCGTAAAGATTAATTTATGAGGAAAAGATTAGGAATTAAATATGCGTGACTTGCCTAAGCAGTGACTACAGGAGTTCATAAATCTAACAAGCATGAGAGGTGTAAGCACAGAAAAAAGAAAAGAACTATGTGTGTAGTTGGGGATAATGGCTGAAATGGAAACTTTGAGTATCCTACGCGTGACTTCTTGAGAGTGAAATGGTCTGAGCTATTAAATACCCTGCTTTGGGAGAGGACAGGAATTCATTACTTGACATACACGGAGTTACGCTAGCCAGAAGTCTAATAAATATGTAGCAAGAAAAATCCTGTCTTTTTAGGATGATTAGATGTATGTATTGAGTCTGGCTTCATCCTGTGACATTAGTCACGTTAGCTGTCAGTATTACTTGAATCTAGTGTGAGGGACCCACAACACAACAAGACTTAACCATGCTGTCTTGGGTCCTACAGCCAAATGTGGATTTATAAACCTGACAAACCCCTCACTCTCTTCTCATCCTTGAACGCCAGGTTGAGGGGAGGAGAGCGTCACGGTCTTTTTGGATCTCAAATTTACAGGATAATGTACTCTGTAAATTAAGCTTTATTTAATGAGCTCATTAGGAAAGAAAACAAATGAACATGTCAAACAAGCTCAATCCCCTTTGTATAGACTAGTCTAACGTGAATTTGCTAATTCATCACTTAATTTGTGAGAGTTCTGACTACTGAGTTCTCTGATTCGTAACTTGTGCACCTGTGAGCAAAGCAATTACCTCGCTGAGGGTGCGGGTGCTCGTTCTTCCTCCTCCCGCAGGGTGTGGGCATCCCCTGTGTCACACTGGGAAGCACGAAAGCCTCAGCAGTCCGGCTGCTGCTGGGTCCGCTTCAAAAGCTTTTTGGGTAAGCTGAGGAAGTTGGGTCTATACCATTTCCATAGGTTAGTGGATTCTGAAAAAAATGCCAGACAATGGGAATGCAAGGAGGATGGCCGCAGGGGACAGCAAGCTGCATGTGGTAACAGCTGACTAATGACCTTTAGCCCTTCCTGCTCATTGTGTCCTGCCAAGGCATTGCTCTTGTTTTGACCTGATGGCACTGCTCCCAGCGTACATCAGGCCTTGGGATGGGCTGCGTGTTAGCCAAAATCTGAGCAGGACCTGAGTGAACAGGCACGGAGAGACTTTCTCAGACCTGCATCTCCATCTGATGGTCGGGCTGAAGCTAAGTGGCAAGATCTCCTCCTCCTTTGCCAGGGACTCGTTCTTAGACCTTTGCTGCTCTTCCTTGGGATTCTCCTTTGAGAATGTACCAGTTACATTTTCTGCTACTTACGGTCACTGAAGTATGCAGGCATGACAGAAGTCTACCTGAAACGGGCCAGAGGCCGGAGTAGAGTTGACTGCCGTACAGCTGCTGTGTGCTGCACTTGTTGCTTCTACTTGTTATGGCTATTTTCTACGTTTAGCACAATAGCTGAAGGCTATCAAATTGGATGTTCTGAAACCAAGTTGCTGAGTGTCTTTAATACATGTCATCTTTGCAGTGATAGTTGTGAGACAAAGCAGAATCATAGTGTGACAAGGACGTCAAGCTGCTGTACTTTGTGAAACCCATGTTAAATGCACTTGTATTTTGCTCTTTCAAAGAGGATGCATGTGCTGTGGAAGGGAATGAAAACATTGTTGCCCTGTTCTCATTCCTCCTGGGACATCCCTAAGGGATCTGCCCACACATAGTCGAGTTGGGGGATGTTGAGCTAGCTGGACTCTTGTCTGGACCATGGCAGCCATTCGTAGGGTCTGAGATCAGCTCTTGGTTACCATGTGGTTCTTTTTTCTTGGCATGTGGTCTGCCATGCCTCCAAAATATAGACAGCAGATGGGACGGCACCCCCAAAAAACCAAGGTCCTTTGATCAAAAAATAGTTAAATCAACAAAAATATGCTCTTATAAAAAAAGCAGGATTTAGACATTATAGATTTAAAATTAAAAAGTTGTAGATGGATAGTTTATAATGTAGTGTTTATCTTGGTAGGGTTTTCTTCTGCTGAGTCCTAGAAGAGGAAAGCACACAGTACTCTTTCATACGTGATGCGGCGATGATACTTCGATACACAGGTTTTGTTCTTTGTTCCACCATAAGCTTTGCGTGTTACCTTTGGCAAGTCACTTAAACTGTGTCGTTTTTTCAATCTGGATAAAGAAGTAATTGTACTTCCCTGCCTGCAGCAGTTGTCTGAGGATCAGAGAGGGAGATGCTCAATTATACTGAGAAGAAGAGACTTACAATTGAATTAGCTCTAAGTGCTATAACAAGAACGTGTTTCCTGCCTCCAACCTTTCCTTCTTTTCCAAAGCAAATTTTTCAAAAAAGTTTTTTGGCAGGCTCACTGCTTTGTTGTTGAGCAGCGAATACTGACAGGGAGGTGCTCTTTATGATCTGCCTGAACACCCAGCAGTTGAAAATAAAACACTGGAAAGGATTCAGTTGCCAAGTGTTCATTCTGTTTCATATTTAGGAAGCCAGCTGTGGTTAGGATGCCAACCGCGTAGGGTCAGGCTGCTGAAGTGGAGAGTTCTGACTCCTTTCTTGGCGGGTGTCAGTCAGCTCCTGACTGTCACAGGCTGGAAGTGCAGGACGTATCGGAGCACCTTCTTCTTGAGCGTTGGCTGTAGTGAAACAAGAGCATGACTTTCTTTCCGTGATAGGGGCTAAACAGTGACATGAGATAAAGCTAATGGTGTGGCGCCCCACAGAGACCTAGGAATCCTACAGCCCTATAAAAATTTTTGCTGTTGTTGCCAGTTTAAGTTTCAGAAAGCTCTTGTTCTTTCCTAAATTTAAGCTGTTTTGTTATTGTTTAAGTGCAGCTGTCCCTTGAAGGGTTGGACTCATGAAGCACATTGTTAATTTAGTCAGATAGTTAACAATTACTTTATAAAATCCCAACGAATTACACAGTGCAAAGTAAATACAGGTTTTCAGCACTTTGACTCATATGCAGGTATATTATTGGCTGCTGGAGCCTGGCTAAATCTTCACGCTCTAAGCCGATGGATATTGTCAGTAGTTGTTCCAGTTCAATCACCAGTGAAATATTCACAGATTTACAGTCAGGTTAGAAGTGAAGCTGTCAAAACAACCCGCTTGATAATGATAAGGAAATAGCTATCAGAGAAGCAGCAGGCAGCTTCCGGGCTGAAGTGTTCCACTTCAGAAATTTCAGCGCCATTTGCTTTTTGTATCATTTCTGAGAAATGCACAAATAAAAATTCTTCCTTGTTTGTGTCTGTTTTTAAGGATTTTGAAATATCCAAACTTGTCATCTGGCTATTGTTTTTAGTGTTTTTTTTTTCTATTTTTGCTTGCAAAGGAAGAAAGAAATAGGAAATAGATGAATGACTTACTACGTAGGTTGTAAAAAAATACACAGTGATGGATGAATTTATACAGCGTAACTGCCTGACAGCATTGTCTGCAGGCAAGTGGTTGAAGCTTATTGTTTTAAAGTTTTCAAAAGAGACTGTCATATTAATAGTAGTGTGGGTTAAGTACCTACAAGTAGAAATGCAGCAGTTGAAGTCAGCTATTTCCCATCTGATTCCTTAAACACAGGTCTACTTTTCAGATGGAGGAAATGAAAGGAAATAGTGCTATTGTACTGGGCTGCTTGGCTCTCTGTGGAAGGTCTTCCTTTCACGCTCGAAGGGAAATAGGAATGGGATGTGGAAATGGTCTCATCTGGGATCCGAGTGAGGGTATATTATGAAAGTAAGCGCTGACTGAAAAAGAGGGCAATTTAGAGAAATATAGAATCATAGAATCCTCTAGGTTGGAAGGGACCTTTAAGATTATCGAGTCCAACCATTAACCTAACACTGCCAAAAGCACCACTAAACCATGTCCCTAAGCACCATGACTACCCACCTTCTAAATATCTCCAGGGAAGGCGATTCCACCACTTCCCTGGGCAGCCTATTAATACAATGTTAATAATATGCCAAACCTGCAAAAAGATCATCACCCTTCTGTGTAGGAGGGATGGGAATATTGTGTCTTTGTCTGCCACTATGCAGTGTCCACCTCAAAAATAGCTGCTGACCGCTTTTCTTTTCCCGTTGCAGTAGTTTTAATTTCATTTGCCTGCTCTTTCCATGCTATGGTTTTTTTCTCTATAGCTTCAAATGAAAGCCATAAAGATGAGAAAAGAGACACTAGGAGAAAGCCCAGCTCCTGAGGAAGCAGATGCATCAGGTGAGAAAGCAGCACGCAGTCTATGTTCCCTGCAGCACGCAGATTGTGGTCGGCTCCGCTGCTCTGGGATATTGCTCAAGTTCCTGTATTTGTCCATGTCCCAGCCCTCTAAATCCATGTCTGCAAATCTTCATCTGGGCCACTCTGGTATTTGGCCTGACTGTTCAAGGAATTGGTATCTAGTCAGCTGGTGACCTACCCGAGGTCGCCAGACAGGGTTATTGTCACTGAGGACATCTTTTACGGGGTACGTGCAGTGGTGGAGGAAGATTTCAGGCAGAGAGGGATGAAGCAGAGCTCAGAGTACGAGCTCCGCACCGTGCCATTTCCAGGCCTTCTTGCACTGTCTGCATGAGCTGTGTGGGCATCTCAGTCCCTCCCGGAGGTGAGCTCCTGTTCCACAGCTTGGCTCTTACATTGCTAGCAACCACTAAATTGCTCTATGCATCAGTGCTTCCGATAAAAGTCAATGCTTTCCATGTGATATATTTAGAATACAACCTAGTTACCTCTGCACCAAAATTCAGCTGTTCTTGTGACTTCCCTTTTAGGACGCAGACTTTTTTTTTTTCCATTCAGAGGACAGCTGACTTCCGACTTGGTTTTTTTGGTTTGTTTGTTTTCTGATCCAAGATACAGAATGTCCTATAGGCGACTTCTTCAAGATTAATTTAGGCTAAGACACTCCTTCCCTGGTTACTTTTTTTCTGCCTCTTCTTTTGTGCTTAGATTACTGAGCGAATCAACTTAAATCTCTTGTGCCTCTCCTCTCCTACTCTATACTTATATTGTTTTTCCTCTCTCTCTGGGCTGGTTTTCAGTTGGCTCAGTGTCGTGTTCTGGTTGATCAGCTGGTTGTAGCGCTGAAGCTGGGACAAGGCATTTTGCTGTGACCTGTACTCCATATCTCCTTCAGATGATCATAAATTGTCCAGATGTTCCTGAATGCTCAGCAAAGGAAATACGTTTGCAAGCACTTCCAGGCTAGCTGAGACAGTTGCAGGAGTATTGGAGATTGAGAGCAGTGCTCCCAACAGAGATTCCTTCAAATCTTTCTTTGTCTGTCCTTCCTGCCCTGCAGAGCTCCAGCAGAAAGGTTGTTTATCCTTATTATGGAGCGTCTGCCAACCCTGGATTGCTCTCAATAGTCAAACATTAAGTTTAGAAACAAAGAAAGTAAACCCTTAATTTGCGGTTTATTTTTGTTTACGTCTCAGGGTCTCAGAGAAAACACAGGCTGTACCTAATACCTGTAAAATTGCGGTGGTAATAGCAAAATATAGGTGAGATCTTGGAGATTATTAAAATGCAAATTGAGAGTCAGCGGGAGGTGTCACCATAGGAATGGTGGCACTGGCGCAGGATGCAAGATTAAGGTACGTAAGGAGTTGTGGATAGAAAAGCAGCAAGTCTCTGGTGCCATAGCTTGGTGTTGTGATGCCGATCACGTCTGCCCTGCTGAGCTCCCTCTGATCGAATTAAACGGTATAGAAAATACAAACATCATTGCTGAAAACAGCTTTACAGCTAATGTACTTCGATTTTGTACCTTTAGGCCTGCAACACACTGTGAAAGCTTGAGCCGTTTTATAGCTACAGCAACCCCCTTCCCTCTTCCGCCTACTTGGTTTTGCAGAATGTTTTGTTAAACCTACAAGTGGTTTGGATTCACACTTTGGAATATGAGGAAGCAGGATTTTCCTTATTTAAATTAATATGGGAGAGATAGCTGGTTATCATGCTTTATCTGAAATATCTGTTTTGTTTTGGGCTGAATTGCTCTGGAACCCCAGGAAATGTGAGTGTTGCCTTGTGGGAACTCTCTGTTCTGTGTAAATTTGACGTATGTCCAAAACTGATGCAGAGTTAAAGATCCCCTAGCAGCCTTTCTTGATGTTTATATTCAGGTCGCCTCTAGTGATGGTGATTATAGGTTGCATAAGACAAGCTGTCATAGTTAGATGGCTCATAGACCTAATGAGCCTGTTTTTCTGCAGATGTGTGACAAATATTCCCCTGGTCATCCTTGTCCTTGCCCACAGGATTTGCGATGTCGGGCAGGGAGTGGGAAGTGTCGGCAGGTCCCTGGCTGGTAATGCAAGGGCTTGTCTGCGTGCCTGCATCTGGGAGTGGGTGAGCCATTGCCTTTTCCTCCCCAAGGGTGTTAATTTGCATGTCTCTCTTCCATTCAGTCTCCAGTTTTTCCATGAAGCATGCAAGAACATCATAACCTTGAGACCTTTACCATCTCTCAAGATTGAGTTGAAATTCGCCAGCAGGTTCAGAAGCTCTTAGGGTATGGAGACCAGGTGACTCTCTTACAGCAGCATTGCTTCCTTACAAACCTGTGCCATGATCATGGTGCACAGGTACAGTGCAATGAGTGGAAAAAGTACATCGTTTATCTTAAGAAAAACTACTGGAGGGGATTCGACACGTTGTGGTCTCAGGTGGGGGGTGGCTGGGGAGAGAGGAAGAGCGATGTCTCAGCATGTGCGCATGCTTCAAATGCTCATTTCTGGCTAGATACAGGCAATTCTGTGCCCTTAAAACCGTGGGTTCAAGCCTGTATCTTCCAGTGTCGCTTTACACAGAGGTAAAATTGTGTTGTTAATTTTAGAAAAAACTTCATTAGCCAGAGGGTTTGGTTTTGTTTTTTTTTTAATCTCTTCAGCAGTGAGGAGGACAATCCATTTCTCTCAGTGCAGCAGCATGCTGGAGAAACAGAACAGATGGCAAATGGAAATCTTTGTAATTCTATCTTTAGATTATTTTCTTCCTTTTGTAAACTTATTTGTTACTATTTTGACCACTTTGGTCGGGTAGTTTTGGATGAGTGCTGGGATACGTGATGGATCTCTCCCAATATGCAGCTGTTCAGCATGCTGATAAGAGTGTAAGAGACTTCCTATAAAGAAAAAAAAAAATCTCTTTAGACTACTAAAGCCCTTTGTGAACTCCATGAAAGTGGACTCAATACAGTTTGTATTCCTGGTTGGTATGAATAAATACCGTGCCAGATCTTGTGAACTGGGTGCCATGTGTTGCAGAAAGTTTAACAAAAATACAATGTAATATACAATTTATCAACACCAAAGAAAAAGTTACGTGGCTTGGTACATTGTGGAGATACCACAAATGATAGGAAATTGAGGATCTTTTGCAGATGTGACAGGCACTGGAAGAGCACCTTGGAAACCCAGGAGGCTGAGTGGGGGGAGAGCTGCTTACCATCACTACCAAAATAGGTGTTCAGCTGGTCAAAAACAAATCCCCAGACTTCTAAGCTCTTAGCTTGCTTATGAGTCCTCTCTTGATACTGCTCAATTTTATTCTCATCTAACGAACTGCCATGCAGAGCTACTGGGAATTCAGAAAGTCTTGCTTGGGATCAGCTGCTCTTTCAGGCTGGCGGGGATCAGCAGCCCTGTGCGGCCATGTGGGTGGCTCTGCCCTGGTTGCCTTACTCTTAGTGGACCTGAAACAACACGCAGGATTTTCTCCTTGTAGTGGGCTTCAGGATGTGATTCCAGATGGTGAGGCTGAAATGCAAATTTTAAGGTTCTGCAAGTAATGAGCACTGATAGGCAGCAAACCAGAGGTAGAATCAACCCCAAATAGTATTGCTGTTCTTTACCAGAAGAGAATTTTTAAATGAACTGGGGAGTTAACTGACCACATCCACCCGGTTTTCAGGCTTTTCTAATTTAGGCCAAGGACAGGAAGGATATATCTACCAAATAGCTAGTTGAAGTTCATGACAGTGCCTTTGATGTCATCTTCCCATAGCTCAAAGCTTGCAGTGCTTATCTCTGGGCAGAACAGGAGTATGACTCTCTAGAGAATGACCTGTCATTTACCTTTGCCAGTTAACATGAAACTCTGGCTAATAAGTATTTCTTGATTTGTTGCTTTAATCTTCTAAAGGTAAAACTTAGCATTTGACATTGCCTCCCTTTCCTTGGGAAAAAAATGTGTCCCTAAGTCCCTTAAATAGATTAAGTGGTTTTCTTAGAAACTTCTGACTGTGTTTCGCCTACCTGTGAAAGCTATGATCTTACTTGTAGGACATTAATTATGAAACAAAATTGAGTACTATTTTTAAATGATGATGCTAGAAACTTTCTACTGATTGCCTCAAAATTGCCTGTGGCTAACAGCTTAGGATTTCAAAACACAAAGGAAAGGAATTCAGCTACTCATCATTTGACAAAGGCTGGGTTCTGGCTGGTATGCAATTTTGTAAGGGAATAGTCACATGTAATGTAACGGAGGTATGAGATGGCAGGCTAGCTTGACCATAAGGAGAAAAAAATAGGCAATTTCTTCTGATTGCAGGGAATCCTTAAGGACTGATTATGCTTGTGCTGTATGAAACCTTTTACTGTTGTCTCTATTACACTTCATCTTTAATTTATATTCTTGAAGCCAATTCTTCTTGTAAAATGCACTTGAGAACTTGTCTTTCTCCTTTTTGTGCGTGGATTCTTTCTGACACTGTGAAAGGTACAGTAATCCAGTTTAAATTATAGTTTGACAAACCAGAGGTAGGAACAAGTAAGACCTAACTGAGCTACCAACATACCAATTAGTAATACCTACTAAAACGTACTTGTCTTTAATTCATAAATAAGATGTCAATAAAGTGAGAGCACAACGTTAACTGTGAATGCAGTGATGGCACATGTTTGGGGTGGCTGTGTAAGAGCTCTTACCTGCTGCTGTTTGAGTATCCTAAGCATCTAGAGCAAAATACAATTACTGGTAAAATGTACAGATTACTTAAACAATATGGTTTACCAGTTGCTTGGCTGATTAATGGAGAGATCAGTGGTGGATAACTCTGGGTGCTTGCTGAGGTTAATTTCTTTTCATCCCTTATAAACATGTAAAGGCTGGTAGAAGTTAGGCTAAGTGTCATTATTTCCATCTGAAGATATCTCAATTTCAAGATATGGGGAACTGAGGGTTTCCCATTAAGCTGGAAGTCATTGGAAACTTTATCTTCTGAATCTCACCTTCACTCAGTGGTGTCATTTGAATATGTTTAAAAAAAAAAAAAGAAGAAATTATAGGATATAAAAAATAAGGTTCCCCATCTGGGGAAAAAAGAATGTAAATGACAGACTATGTCCTGTAAAGCAGCCGTTCTGAAAGGGGCAGGGAGCTTGTGCTGGCTGGATTTGAATCCCATCATGGGGTCGTAGTCAAAAGATTTTTGGGCAGATGAGTATGGGGAGGGAACTGTAAGGGAGGATTGTTATTCTCCCGTATAATGTTAGTGATTCTGGAATTCTGAATGCTGGAAAGCTGGAAAGTTTGAGCTTCCTTTAATGAAGTTACAAGATTGTTTCCAGAGTGGAAAAATATTCTACAACAAAAAACTTTCAATCTGAGTATCTTCTTGTGGCCTACAGGTACCTACAAAGGAGCAACATTTCTGAGGCTCAACAGCTGTTAATATAAGCAGGTTAAACTCTACAGAGGTTAACTTGCTCAACCCATTAAATAGAAATATAATGCCTGTTTTGGGGGTTTTTTTTTACTATGCTAGTTTATAATTGTCATCTCTGATTTATGGAAAACCTACAACATTGATCTATTAAAATTTTTTAAATCAAAGCAAAGACGTTTTCTGGAAAAATGTGTTTCAGCTTAGGCTGAGCCTTGTGCAGAAATTGCTGTGCTGTATTACGCAGCACATCAGGTAGGTCTGATCTCACTGGTCCATTCCCTCCTTAATATCTCTGGGTGTGTTTTCTGATCCGTACTGTCGCTGTTTTGATTCCCTAGCTATTTTCAATAACTGAACTGGATAGCAAAACAACCCCAAACAACAACAAACCAAACCAAACAAAAAGCCCCTAAGGCTCTTAGTGTTCTCCTTTCCATAGGACGTGGTTACCAATATAAAGGTGATACCGTGATGTTTGGAAATGCTCTGTGTCAAAAAATATACAGGGCTAAACAGAGCAAGAATTTAAGGAGTTTGTCTTGGTTGACAGCCAGCACTAAGAAAACTGCTTCCTGGAAGCCAGGCTTGTGTTTAGACGGTAGAGGTGTATTTTCTGGTGAGAAGAGCAGGTTGTTTACTTGTGCAGAAGACCTGAACCCTGCAACATAACATTCCAGTGCGTGCTGCGGAGACCTGGGAAACGAGCACTGGTTCTGCTGGTTGGGTGCTACTCAGCTCCTTTCTGACATGCAGTGTTACTTGTGCGTCTCTCTCTTGTGCCACCGCCTGCCCTCC
>VFFE01009043.1:281165-343508 GCA_008921705.1 Burhinus oedicnemus
GCCCCCCCCCCCCCCCCCCCCCCCCCCCCCCAAACAAGTATGTTTGTGTGGAAATAAGAGTCCCTGCCTTTCTGTGCTCTGTTTGATGGCTTGTGAGATCCCTGAGCTGAAATAGCATTGAGGCAGTTTAAATAAGGGTGCGCTCTTGGCTGCATTGTGTATTGGAAATACATAAACAGTACTAATATATTGTGACATTTCTTATGCAATTCTCTTTCTAATAAAAATGTGGGAAGAGAAAAGCTAACAACAGCCAGACTTATCTGCTATCTTCATGTGTTGTTTAGCTTATCAAATCAGATACTTGATTGTATTCAGTTTTTATTACTGCAAAGACATTGATTTTTATGTGGTTGTTTACATGAACTTTAATTTACTTATATATAGGATATCATATTTGGGCACTACCTTGACAAATTAACTTGTGCACCTGTTGGCTGTTGAGTTTTCAACCTTAACTAAAAAAGTTTTATTCCTGGCATTTTAAATGTGGTGAGACAAAAAAACCCAAAAAACCAAAAACAATGAATTGATTTCGGTATTGTTAGTGGTGTTCTATCGCTCTCAGCCACACTGAGGGGTACCAGTGGATCTGTATGCCATTTCTCCTCTGCTGTCTGGTTTCTCCTCTAAATTCACCGACATTTTGTTTGGGATAGGCATTTATGACTATACTTTTCATTGTTTTGCGTCCTGCAGTTCCCCTCAGCTAGCCATTAGCGTATTGAGTACTTTAACTGCTTTATCCTGATGAAAAAGTAAATCTTGACCATTGGTATTTGTATTTTGAAGAATATTGTTACCAAAAATGTGAAGATGGCTGATTACTTCTCATAAAAATCCAAGAATGTTGTCTTGCCTGTTTTCAAAACACTTTTTCACATACACACAAAACAGTTATACTTTCCTGCAAAGCTGAATATACAGAATATTATCAGTGAGGGTATCTGTTAATGGAGATGTAAATCTGGACAAGTGTAATGACCTGTAGCTGAAAATGAGATTTTTTTTTTTTTTTCCTGGAGAAAGTTGTTAAAATATCTTAGATCAACACTTTTTTTCCATATACACGCATTTTGAGATCAAAGGAAAGGTTTTAGAAGAGAACATCACTACAACTTTAAGGAAGATATTACACTTATGTCTCACTGACATAAAAACATGGTGCACAAATGTATGCTTTCAACTGAATCTCTTCATCCCATGTACAAAACACATTGTAAGTGATGAATGTATTGCAAATCCCTGCAAGTGTCCATGTGGAAATCTCCAGTTCTGATTACTACAGCTTGCTCTACGCTAGATAGAAATCCATGAGACAAGTCTCCTTAAATCTCATCCTGATGTGTGTTAACCTCGACACCTCTAGTGGTATAGAGTACGGCGCGTTATGGTTGGCTCCATGATCTGCTTAGGGTGTATTTCTGCTGTAAAGCTGAAGTTTAGAGACTGAATAACCCGACATTTTATAACATGCGCATGGATTTGGGGCGCTCAGTTGGAAGGCAGGTGTGACTGAGGTTGAAGTCTGTGGTAACTTTTGGGTGCTTGATGCCAGGCTTAAGTACCTCGAGTGTGAAACAGCTTGAGGTTAGTGCCCTATCTGAAAACTTGGATGTGAGTGACTTTGCCAAGTCTGCACGCTGAGTCAGAACCAGAATTACCGCCTGGTCTGACTTCCAGGTCAGCAGGAAGAAAATTGCTGCACTGTAAAATGGCAAAGAATACATCAGTGTGGCTCTTTTGCTTTTATGGATGTTAAAATTGGTACCTTTACTGAAATAAGAAAGATACGCTCCTATAATAGACTCTGTGAACAGTCTGTGCTGTCCCTGGCTGGGGGCAGGCTGGATTGGGAAGAACTTGTGACAGGACTGCAGGAAAAATGACTGAAAAGTGCGTCAAAGATGAAGAGAACGTACCTGTGTATGCATTAAGCAGTTTATGAAGCCATTTTCCTACAGAACAGTGGTTTCTCACCATAGATTGCACACCTTTTCCATGCTTCTGACAACACTTTTGTTATAACTTGATTGGTCTAAGAAAGGCACCAAATAACATGTCTTTGAATATGGTGGCCACAGTGCTCCTACCTTGCCAGCGTTCAGGCTTCGTGAGTGGCCGCAGGCTCTGAACAGCAATATTCGCAATGCTCCAGTGCTCGCGCTGGAGGTAAAGCTACCGGTGACCTTTATGGAAGGTGACAGTCTTTCCACATTGTTAGAGATAAAGAGGCAGAAAGTATTTTTTTGGTTGGTTGGGGATGCTTTTGTCCGTATGCACAGAATAACATGTTAAAACTATTCTAAATACAAATTAATTGTTGTTAGAAGGGTACTGGGTAAACACGCCGAGTTGGAACAGCTCACCCTTGCTCCGTAGCAGTGCTGCTCCTCTCTGTTGTTTTGGTGGTACGGAGTGGCAAGCTTGCTGCCAGGAATGAGCAGATGTTGGATGTCAGCTTGGAGTAACCTCTCTGTAATCATATTTTATTTGAAATTAACATCTCTAATGTGCTAATGTTTTATGCATCCTAGTAGAGGGAATGTGGGCTGTTGGATCTTTGACCGCTTGTTAACTGTTTCTGACTGTGAGTGGCTGGTAGCTGTGTAATTAAATAATCTTAAATCTTAGTGGAAACTGACTTTGGTAGACAGACATACAGCATGATTATGTGTCTTGTTCCTATACGAAATCACACTACTGAAGCAAAAGAAAAATCCAGATTATCCATAACTCTGCACAATAGTCCTAACCTGAGGTGGGAAGATGATGGGGGGTTTCCCCTCTTCTTCTGTTGGCAGAGTTAGTAAGGCTTTGAATTGCCCCTGATGACCTGAGAAACTTCACCTGGAAAATGTTATGTCACTTGGAAATTCAAAAGTGTTAATTTATGAGATATATAATATGGAGCTGCCTTGCTAATCAGTTTACGAAGATAGAAATGCAGTGAAGACACTGGAGATTCCTTCAGAGCAAGGAGTTTTTGCAGCTGCTACTATAACCTGTACTCTACATCTTCCTTCAGATGAAAGTTGATAAAAGGGAGAAACAGGATCCATAATTTTTAAGGGCTAAGTGTAATTTTGAATGCAATTTTATATACTCTTTTCACTTTACAATTAATAGCATCAGTTTAGTTGGTGAATCAAAAATGTAGGTTGTCCCTCCGTGTTAGTGTTTTAAGGATTAATTTCTTTGCTGTTTTCAAGAGAAATTGAATGCAACCTGTTGCCTTCCCCCCCCGTTTTTTTTTTTCTGCACAAACTGCATATACATAATGCTTTACAAAATGAGACTTGTTATTCTTTGATTGTTAATATCAAAACATAGTGGCAGAATATTTTCCTGGTAGACTATCTCTTTGCATATGCACATTTACATTACAGATGAGTAACTTTAATTTTCCAGTGATCCTGTGTTAAAATTCCAAGATTAAGAACTAAACAGTTTTCAGGTCCTTTGAATGTGAGAAGTTTATGTGTTCCACTGCTTCCTGTAGGAATTTGGGTGTGTGTTGGGGGTGGAGTGAATAGAGTGACCACAGACCGTTCATTTGCTAGGTCAGTGTTGTGCCTTGTTCTGGAGTAAAGGCTGTAAATAGGGCAACCTGACATAGGGCACTCTGCAGGATTTATTTACCTTATTTTAGAGTTTTCTTTTAGTAATTGTTTCCCCAAATGATAGGCTTCCATTCAGTTAGGAGCAAGTCTGGGGACAAAACTAGGCTTTAACTGCAAACTTCCCTTGATTAATTAACAAGATGAAAGGATTTGTTGGACATCGCTTACAGAAAACTTGCCAGCAGAAAACAGACTTTCATTAGTGTTGCAGGCTAGAGATTCTGCTGTCCGCAGGAATCTGGTTCATTGGTGGCAGCTTCATTTAGATGTGTCCCAAAGTGCCTAGCTGGGTAAGAAGTTCTGCCTTATAATTGTTGCATTATGGCAATCTGCTTGTGTTGGAAGACCAGATGACTACATCTGATATATATTGATGTTACTATGGGGCTTTTGAGTATTTGTTGCTTGTTCTGCATGGCATTAAACTCGTTTACTTTAGCGTTAAAAGGAGTTCCTAAAAACATGTGGTAAACCCTGCATTTAGAGAATGCAGGTTCTTGTCCTGTTTGTTACATCAGTCTTTCAAATACATGTCCTAAGTGAATTAATAGAGGAAGGGGAAATAGAACAACTCTTAATTGGCTGGAGTTCAAAGGCTTTGGGGTGAAAAGTGAGCAGCTGACATGCAGATTTGCCAGCCCCCCTGGGAGGCACGGCAGGCGCATCGGAACACAGGTGCTGGACCATCCGGGGCATACAGAGCCTTTCATCTTCTTGTACTGGTTTTAATTGTTTTTCTTATGATAATAAGCTTTAGAAAAGCCGTTAGAAACCTCTACAGGAAATCTTGAGTTTTTCTGTTTGCTTTGCCTGCTCTATAGAAAGGTATAAATGTACAAGCTTGTTGTACAGAGTGAAGACTGAAGGGCAGAGTGATAGCAGCCGGTATTGGTTGTAGATTTCCAAATATCATTGCTGTATGTATGCTTTGTACTTTTGTCCTGTAGGAAGAAGGTGAAAATCGGACTGTGCTGGATTTGATAAGGAATGTTGCAAATGAGTTCACTGAGTCACTTTTTCAGCTAAGTTATGTTTTTAAAACACTGATGTCAACAGCTGAAACATGGAAGTGGGCAGCGTCAGCAAAGCCACAGCCATTTGATATTTTTAGATTAAAATAGCTTCTTGAACAGCAATGGGAGAAGATAGACTTCCAAAAGAAAAATAGAAAATAAAGCATCTGGCAACACCTTGGTATGTCTCTTCGGGCGACAACAGTGTTTGAGACCTCTGTCTACAAGTATTTGAGAATGATAGGTCCTTAGGCAAGCCTTAAAGTGCCAGGACATGCTTCTCAGGACCTTTGCTGAACTCTTGGGTTAACGAGGCCTCTGCATGCTCAACAGCAGGGCGGTGTTTTGTTTCGTGCCAGAACAGTGGTTGACTTTTCTAGGCATCTCTGCTATGGCTACCCTTTTAGCAGGAACGTTGTTGAAGCTACTTCTCCCAGCAAAGCTCTTTTCCAAGAAAACAAGTAGGTGGTTGTAAGCTCACCTAGTTAGATGAGTTCTGTGGTTTTCAAAATACTTATGTAGACCTCTGATAAGGGACTTTGACCGACGTTGTCTTCTCAAGTAAAGTGTTGCTGTTGCTGCCACAGTGTTGCTAAAGCGAGCCTGTTGCAGCTGTCCTGTGAAGTGTGCCTAAGGGCTGGGAGCTCTTAAACACGTTGGTGCTGCTATGTTTGTAGTGGCCATTTTGATCTTTTTGCTTAGAAATGTTTGCTTTCTTTGCTTCTTTTTTTTTTTAAATTTATTTTATATTTTCCTGCTCCGGGATCTGTTAAATGGTAGCTCTACAGTTGCTGACAAAACCTGTTGAGGTTTCTGTTAAATTGCGATCTGAAGTTCGCTGTTGGTTACTGGCTGTGGGTGTTCTTATAGTATCTGTGCTAGAAATTTTTTTTTAATGTTATTCATCAGAAGCTATGGAAAGGGAAAGGATTAGCCTTCTCTGTTTACTTGGCTGTTTATACCTTTCTTTTCTTTGGTTAACTTTATAACAAGGGTAAAAAATATATTTTCCACTCCCTGCAAGTAATTTGAGCATCCACAGGAGTGTAACAGCATGTAAAGCTGGAATATAAACTAAGTTCCTTTTGGGAATTACTCTATAAGTATGTGTTATAAGGGATATAAATCATTGTATCTACATGCTAATACCAAACACTAACAGAGAAAGACTTTTGATTTGATCTAATTTGTCGGTTCTTCTGTTCCTGCCTTTTTCTTTTTTTTCCTTTTTTTTTAAGCAACAAGAAGAAATTGGCGTTTTCCCTGTGGAAAAGTACCTGTTTACAGCTGCATGTGCAAAACACTGGTTCCTAAGTGTTTGGGCTGGTCTAACTGCAGACTTTTTAAAAAAAAAAAAAAAAAGAACAGAGATATGGCGATGTTTATAAAAACATCTTTTTATGGTCTGCTATGTTAAAACAACTACATAGACAAATCATTCCTGGAAATGTTGTGGCAGGAGAAAAAGGAGAAACTTCTCTAATAGTGCAACATTTAGATACTTGCACCTAGATTTGCTCTAAATTATACTGGGACTTAGCCAGACACGGACATAAGACTAAGTACCTACTCTCTATTACTGTCCTGTCGCCTTAGATTTGATCCATAACATTTTCCTGCCCTTCCAAATAATAATTAATGATTTAATGCAAAAGCCTGTTTGCTCAGTATGGGTGGGCAAATGGAATGAAACCTCCGTGTCTGGCTGAAGTCAAGTGCAGGATTTCTTGGTCTGCATTTTCTTGCTGGGACGGCATCCTCTGTGCTAAGGTGACCGGGGGAGTGTTTGGGAATGAAGGAAAGGGGAAGGGCACTGCCCGCGGCTCTGCCGGTCTCAAAGCCGGGTCCACAGAGCTGGCCGGAGGCTGGCGCAGGTGCCTCTGAATCTGCAGCTAACACTCTGGCATTGACAAGAAACCTTCTGCTTTTGGGACGATGGTGTTTGGGCTACAGAAATTGCTAGCCGTGGGGAAATGCTCTTCAAAAGGTAGCAAAATTTCACTACTACTACATAAGAATGGTGCAGTTAAGTTTTTGGGGAGGGGAAAAAAAAAAAAGATGGGGCAATGGAACAGGGGAGACGGTTGCTTTGATTTTGCAGCATATTGGGGTTCTTCATGGCTTGTGGTGAGACCCTGGGGAGGTCTGAGGGGGGACCAGGAGGGAACGATTTGCTGGAGAGGTGGCTAAGTGGGGAATGGAGGGGATACTGTGGAGAAGAGCCAGCTTTCCCTGCTTGGCACGTTTCAGCAGGTGTGTGGCTGGTTCCCTTTCCAAGGTCTGTTTGATGGAGCGGATCTGCAGCATGTTACATGCTAAAAAACTTTCTGAAAAGCTGGGTGAGAGCCATCGCTGGGAATTTCTCCACTGCTGATAATTCTGACTGACCTTTTTGCACGCATCTGTCAGATACCAATTCTAAGCCCTGAGTCAATCAAATTTCCCAAGCATTCTGTTCTTTATTAGCCAGGCTATAAATGCCTTGAGGCATTTGAAATCTGCACAGATGAGTAAAGAAAAGCCTGGGAAAACAGTACTCATAAAAATTAACAGAAGTGCACCCTTGTAGGTGTATAAAACATTGGGGGTTTTGTGTTGGGGGGTAGGGTTACTTATGTTGTAAAAGCAGCATCCATTCTAAATTAAAATATTGACAACAAGTTCTGTTTTCTGAGTTGCATCTTTTTCCCGTGTGCTACAACCTGCCCAGTGCTCTCAATCTAAAAAGCTCTGTAAGAGAAAATTGAGAGTTGGCTGTAACTTTGGTAAACCTTTAATTGCATTCATCTGACTTTGCATCCTTATCTCTCTTCTGTTATTTGATTTCAGCTGAAATTTAAACAAGCTTTTTCTTGGCTGGCGATTTGAAGAATTAGTGTTATTCCTAGAGATGTGTTTGAGCGGGTTTTTTTGAGAGATACGAAAGCGGCTCCATGCATTAAAGTACACTCTTTCTAAGACCTTTGTAGGAAAAGATGCAAGAAGCCCATTTTCTTATCTAATGAGATATACTGTAAGCATATTTCTGAAAGCAAAATCACTCTTGTTACCCTGAAAGTAAAACTTTGCAACATTTCCCAGGTCAGGATGTCTGTCCAAGAAGGCACGGCACAAGAGCAAAGATCCGTTCTGTGGGACAAATTAGAAATCCTCTCTGTGCTGACAAATTAATCTTTTGACCAAGACTGTTGTTGGGGAACAGATGGCACAGCTCTCGAATGTGGGCTTGCTTTTGCTTTTGATAAAGCACAAATACATTTTCCACACTATAATCCCTCCCTCTCAAAGTCTTACCCCTCTTTGATTTGTAAACTTCCTTCTAGGTGTTGCATCCCATCTTCCGTTCTGAAAATAAAGTAGGTTGGGAAGAACAGCAACTTTCAGACAACTAGACTTTATTGAAACCAGATGAAGATGCAAGATTTCCCATACTGTGAAATCTTAGAGGAGATTTTAGATCTGCTTCTCTTTGTAAGAAAGGAAGGAGAAGGTTTGATAATAAAGCACAAGTGTTGGTGTTCCCCCTAAGAACGCACTTGGCCTGCGTACTTGTCCTGCTTTTAGGCCCGTTCTTACACGGGCTTGGAAGTCTGCTTGCTTTGAAAAGCAAGGATTACCCGTACCTTCTGCCTGCAGTGTCTTCTGGGCACAACTCTGATGTCAGCTGGTGTTTGTCCTTCTTGTCTCCTCAGCACTTTCTGGTGTTGCCTCTTTGCAGTGAGGGGTCGCTGTTACTGAAATCATACTTTTGGATAGAGGAGGACGAGGCTTAATGTCAGCCTGCTTTAAATGTCAGTGTTTTCAGCATCTATTTTTATGGCTTGTAAGACCGATACGGATGCAAATCCAGGATCTTCAGAGATACCCGGAGCTCTGCATCCTCAGCTGCCTGGTGGAGAGTCAGATGACCTCAGTGACATTCAGTGTGAGAAGAGGGACTTTGCCCACTGTGATCATCCATGACTTGCAGGGACTGCATAGCTGCTTCTCCCCCTTACCTGCAGGTGCCGAGTGGCGGGGGGAGAGGAAGAGTTTGGGCAGGGAGTGGGTGAGAGAGCACAAAGGAATAGCGAGCAGAAGTCAAACAGAGGATGTGCACTTGCTCAGCGGAGGCTGGGTGGAAGGTCTCCCTGGCGAAGCCCTGCTGCAGTGGTGGATTTGACCAGCTGGGCCTTCATAAAAGAGGTTCTTGGTGGCTGGTCACCTCGATGCGTTTCTCATCACAGCTGTCACTTTGGTCATGGGTAGTGTTTGTTTGGCTGCTCAAATCTAATCCCAACTGTTCTTGGAACCTGAGCAGAGGCAGGAAATGAGAGATCATCAGGGACGATAAAGGCACGAAGAACAACAGGCATGTGAAACCAAACTCTTTTTTTTTTTTTTTCCCAGTGCTGTAAGACAAGTGAGTTTTGAAGGAAAGCGACATGAATGCTGTATTGCTTTCACTTCTTCAAGATCACTGGAACATGCATACTCATGTTGAAACTACTGCTTTCCTGCAAGAGACCTCTTGGTTACTTTTTTAAACCTTGATTTGTACTGAGTAAGGGGTTAACATACTGTGGATTTTGAATAAGCTGCAGGGTTGAAATGTAAATGTTGCAGTGCAGCTCTTTTAGTGCCCTATGGAGCAGCTGGGAGAAGGTATTCACCACATGGTCCATATTGAGACAGGAAAGCTGTGTCCCAGGAAAATAAGAAAATCTGTCACCTTTTTTTGTCTGTTGTGGGGGTTTTGTTTGTTTAATTTAAGCTAGGCTTCCAGAGAGATGTTGCTAAGATGTGCCTTCAAGCTGCTGTTTGTATTGAGGCCGTTGTCGCATGATCATCTAAATTTGTTCTAGGACCAGTGGAGAAACAATGAAAATCTTTTTCGTGTAAGCAAAGACAAATTACTGAAAAGTTAAATGAGAGACAAGGTGTTTCTGTAGCTCAAATGGGCGCTTGTAAGATGATTGTAGGCGGTTGTTAGGGCTCCTGGTGTCTTATTTTCCTACTCATGTGGGATTGCTTATAAAAACAGCACAAAAATTTAACAGCAGATATCTCCAAAATGGCCTTGGTGACTCATTTTAAAAAGGGAAATACCTTATGTATAGTTATTGTTAACTTGGTCTGAATACTGATTCATTTTTGATAATCTTGGTTGTGCAATATCTGCAGACTCCATAGACTGTGACAGCACTTGCTTTTTTCCTCGTTTCCCTTGGTTTTAAACCTTTCTGAAATGTCTGTAGATAGTTTATTCTTAAATTGCAGATTGTTACTCCATAATTAATTAATTGCTCCCTTTGTTTCCCTTGGAGAATTAGACAGGAGCTGACACGATGTGCAGAGAATTTCTAGGTGTGTTTATTAGAGATAGCAAAACATATAAATCAATGTGGAAAATATAAATAGCTATTTACAGTACGTGTCCTCACTGAACAGTGGCTAACACGTTCCTGCCCTCATTTTCCTCCTGCTCCAGACCAGCAAGCAGCATCTTGTCTTGCCCTCTCTTTCACAGGCTGGGCAAGATCAGCATGTGGGGAGAACGATGCACACTGGGGATGTTGGCTCATCTAGTGATGCTTAGAAAGAGAGGCCCCAAAAATCATTTTTAGGCATTGCCGCGACCAGTTTTCCCCATGATTTTTCTCCCTTCTGTTCCCTTCCCCTGGTCCTTCTCCAGCAGCTGTGTGGAGGGACCTCTACCAGGTGTTGGACAAGGACTCCGGGAGGTAACTGAGCTCTCCTCTTCTGCCGAGGGAAAGGCTGTAACACTATATCACTATTGAAAAGTACACTGCAACATACATTTTAATTAGACTGTGTTTTGCTGCAGTGTAATTAAGGGTAAAAAGCTTACGCTTAGTGGAGTAGTGCTTTTTATTATTGTGCTTTTCTATTTCAGATTCTTATCATTGCCTTAGAGAGAAGGAAATGAGAATAAGGGAGACCACAGCATTCATAATAATAGTCTGTGGTAATAATTTTTTGTGAAGGCTGCTTATGAGTTTGACTTGAGGCATTATCCACAACATCTCACGCTAGAGGAATATAATACTTCAGTTGTAGTATTGCATGGCACTTCAAGAATTGGGCAGACAGAGTTGAGCTGACTCTATGTTTTTTGGTTGGGATGAATAGCTTTCTACTAATAATGTGAATTAATGGGGACTTGAATGTTGAAGGAGCATTACGTTATTTTAGCTGTTGAAACACAAACCAAAACTACCAAGTCTCCTGAGATGTATATAAGCAAAGACAAAACAGTTTCAAATATGTGATTATTGGCTACCTGCATTTTGATTCAGATTTTTTTTACAACATTTTGGTATGGCAAGTCAAAATGAAATAAATCAACTAAGTGTCAAAGACAATAATTCCGTGCCTCAGGTCTCCTAATGACGTCTTTTTGTAGAATTCCTTTTTCGAGGTCACTTTTTCCTGAGAAAAATATTTTTTTTTCTTGCTCCCTCCCTTCCCACCTACATTGCAATTTTCCACAGAATAGAAGTTATAGTCCCTGATGAGGTTAGAATCATAAAATGGTTTAGGTTGCATATACAGTGCTGAGGAAGATCAGCAGTTTTCATGCCACCGCATATACTGATGATGATACCAATTTCTTACGCATAACTGGTCCCACATAAGTTTAAACTTAAGTTTGCAGCAGCAGTCACTCAACATGATAAGAGATTGCTTATTTGGAACAGCTAACTCCAGAAAATGCAATGTAGGTAGGTTCAGTGGATTGCCACTCTCAAAAGTGAAAAATGCAGTGTTGCTATTCCTGTGTCTCACACTCGCCATGTCTGGCTGCTTAGTTTTCCAGATCAGTTATGCTGCTACGTTAGTCCCTAAAGCTAGACTGTAAACCGTTGTTGAAACTTCCACTCTAACAGAGGCAACTTATCTGCTATTAGAGACAGGAGATACCCTTAATACTTCTTTGAACTGGATGTGTGTTTTCTGTTTTACACCAACTGGTATTTTTTAATGGAATATATTGGATTATTTTTATCACAGTTATCATTCTGTGCCTTACATTCTCGTGAGTTTTCACTCCCAGAGTCCATGCCTTGAACTGAGTCGAGAGATCTGATGCACTGTGGTTGACTGCTGCTCCCAGGTGTTTTGCGTTAGGAAGCAAATATAGCTGAGGGAAAAAGGTGTTTCACAGCTAAATGTGGTTTACAAGCCTTTGGCCCAGTTCCCAAACATGGCTGTGATTGCATTAGATGTGTTTTAGCCAGATGTCCTGCCACGTGTGTGTTCGTGTTGCAGAAAGATTATAGAATCATAGAATGGTTTAGGTTGGAAGGGACCTTAAAGATCACCTAGTTCCAACCCCCCTGCGATGGGCAGGGACACCTCCCACTAGACCTGGTTGCTCAAAGCCCCATCCAGCCTGGCCTTGAACACTTCCAGGGATGGGGCCTCCACAACTTCCCTGGGCAACCTGTTCCAGTGCCTCACCACTCTGAGTGAAAAATTTCTTCTTGAGATCTAATCTAAATCTACCCGCTTCCAGGTTGAAGCCATGACCCTTCATCCTATCACTACATGCCCTTGTAAAAGGTCACTCTCCAGCTTTCTTGTAGGCCCCTTTCAGCTACTGGAAGGCTGCTATAAAGTCTCCCCGGAGCCTTCTCTTCTCCAGGCTGAACAACCCCCCTCTCTCAGCCTGTCTTCATAGCAGAGGTGCTCCAGCCCTCTGATCATCTTTGCGGCCCTCCTCTGGACTCGCTCCAACAGGTCCATGTCCTTCTTTTGTTGAGGGCCCCAGAGCTGGACGCAGTACTCCAGGTGGGGTCTCACGAGAGCGGAGTAGAGGGGCAGAATCACCTCCCTTGACCTGCTGGCCACCCTTCTTTTGGTGCAGCCCAGGATGCAGTTGGCTTTCTGGGCTGCAAGTGCACATTGCCGGCTCATGTTGAGCTTCTCATCAACCAACACCCCCAAGTCCTTCTCCTCAGGGCTGCTCTCAAGCCATTCTCTGCCTAGCCTGTATTTGTGCTGTATTTGTGATGTAGAATAGTTTTCTTTAGCCTTTGTGTGGTTAGATGAATTAGCCAAGAGGTGCGTGTACTGGCATATAAATAGGAGTATGCTGTCCTCCTTACAGTGTCTCAAAGGTAAAGTTGTGATGCAGTTAATTCAGGATACATTCCTTCTATTCCAGCTCTCACTGATGTTACTGTGAGGACAGTCTTGTTGGTTTGGTCCCGTAGTTCAAGTCTTCCTTTTAGCTGCCGTGGTTGCTGACTTCATTTCTTTCCTAGTGGCAGGGGAGGAGTCATTCCAAGCACCTCAAAAGGGTCACAGTGATTTGGCTGTAGGGCGCAAGCTACTGGTTTAATAACTTCACTGATTTAAATCTGGAAACATAGGGAGAAAAGTTAACTCAGCCCTTTGTGCTTCCCAACTAATCAATCTAGAGCTTGTATAGAAAGAGTTCATTATTTGGAACTCATTTCAACTCCATGGCTCAGTAGCTTTTGCTTTTCTTCATATGGTCTTTGCAGGTGATTTTAATGAGTAGGCTGCATTAACAAACAATCTAAAAAAGAAAAAAAAGCTTCAGTATATAAAGATTCTTTCAGTGGATCATGAATGGTAAATGTCAAAGTCTAAAGAATAATAAAATTAAATACCTTAAAGATCTTATTTCAATAAATGGAATTTAATGTAATAAATATTTTTAACTTAATACATATTGATATATTAACATATCAAGATACATAAATTGTTGAATGCAGTGGTTCCTCCATGAGTAAAGTAGATACCCAAATTCACAACAAAAGAAATTAGGTAACCTTCAAGTACAGGCTGGGTGCATTTCAGTGCCTGGGGCGTGTTGGATGATAGGTATCTAGATATTGATTGCAAAGTTACGTACCAAGTGTCTGTAAAAAAACCCCTAGTTCCTTAAATATATACCTTTGAAGAAACAACAGAGTTGTTCTATTCAAGGCTATCGAGTATTACCACGGACTGTTCTTACCGATGTGTTTCATGGTCTTTTGTGGAAAAACAGATGACATGTTGAATGTTGTCTCCCTACTGGTAGGCTGTATGTTTCTAAATGTTTTGTGGGTGTAGGTGCCCCCAGTAGATAAGGTGAGAACTGGTGAGCTGGGCTGTGTGTCCTGCTCTGCTCCAGGGAAAGTCTCTTGCTCTGCTGGAGCACAAACAAGTTACTACACGTGTCTTAGCTCTGGGTGGCCGTTTGGCATTCCTGTACTCCTAGCGTCTACCTTTTTTAAACAACACTCTTGTGTTCAAGGTATTTTGCTATTCAGTCTAGGTTTCTGGCTGCCTATGGTGCCTGAAGATTACAATACACAAATTTCTTAGTGTTGGAAACTCCCAGAGTGATTTATTTTATTTTCTTTAAAGCCTGAAAAGGGCTTGTTCCAGGTAGAAAGCTAGGGCAAGGTCACAATCTTTGAAACACACAGATTCATTTTACAGATGAATTCTTTATTTAACCTAATAGCATATTCCTATCCAAACAGTCAAGCTTGTGATTCTTTAAAAACAAATAAATCATGTGAACGTGGTGAACAGTGCTTGGCATACTGAGTGGACAGAGGCCTCTTGCGTTTGTAGCTTCCCTTTCCTGCCTTGTCAAAGGAGATTAGCTTACAGACTCTGAAATGTTGTGGCCTTCGGAAAGATGGGCTGTAAAGCTCACCAGAGGGAGAATCGGTCCTTGTCATCTCTCCCCACATTGCTTTCTGCTTCCCTCAGCCATCATATTTCAAACCTCATGCCTGGGTGCAGCCCACCCAGAATTTTTGTAACCAGCTTAGTCAGGGATGTGATTTCCCTTCCTACTTCTGCCTGTTATACTTAGTTTACAGCAGTAATGCCTGCTTTGTGGGAGTCGCTGCAATGAAATTTTTCCTCTCCTTGTGCGGGGGACTAGCTGTAGAAGCAGAGGACTTTGTGTGGGAGCAGTTGCATCTTCCACCGTGTGTCTGGACTGCTTTAAGTACTTGGGTCTAATCAGAGCAGTTTGTCTTCTCTGTTTTGACATTGCTGTGTTGAAGTATCTTGACGGTTCTCACCAATGTCCCTGGAAGGGATGGGTTTGGGAGCGCAACCACGCAGGTTCAAAAACCTGCTGTCATCACTGTCCCAGGGCGCAGGGGATACTTGGTGCGTCTGGGTGTGTCTCCTTCGATGCGGTACCAGAGGCTGGTGGTGCTGTTAGTTGCAGCAGCATCTCAGCTGGGGTTGAAACGGCCATTCATATTTAAAAAATAAAAATAAAACATCTTCCATACTTTGGCAAGCTGCATTGTTGTTATTGTCTTTTAACACCATGAATGTCAACAGTTAACTTTTGGTATATGGTATGTTATTATGAAGCAAAGGGGAGTGACCTCAGTTGCATATTTTATTTGAGATCGAGTGCCATTCTGTTTATGATTCAGCAGTAAGAGACTTCACTGAAACCATGCCCACTGCTTCGAGTTACACGGCGGACTCTGAACTGCTGCAGAACGCTTCTGCCTTCAGGCACCACGATGTAGAGATCTTTCAAGTGGGTGGTTTTTGGGGGAGAGGAGAGGGCATGAAGAGTTGCATGAAACACTTTAGAAATGCTACTTTTTTTTTTCCTTTCTTTCCTTCCCCTTTTTCCTTGAGTTATTTAAACCACAGTAGACAAAAATATTAACTATGGGCAATACCTTAATACCTTTGGCAACGTTTGTGCTTTCTATAAGGATGGTTCCGTCTTTTACATAGAAATTGCTAAGCGAGGGGTTTTTCTTCAGACAGACACCTCTGCTGTCAGATCACACAGAAGCAGATCGCTCCTGACAGGCTGGGCACTGCCTTTGACCAGGTAAATCTTGTGTCCTCCCCTTTCTAAAGCAAGCTGCCTGTGTCCGTGCTGCAGGTGCGGCTGTGGAGGCACGGCGGAGCTCGGCGGGGCCGGGGAGGAGCAGCACCTTACAGCACCCTGGTGCCATCTGATGGTAAGCTTGCCCAGCAGGTTTGCCCCATCCCACCAAAGTCAGCCAGATTGTCATTTATTTTGTGGGGGTAGGGTGAGTTGACGTTAGTTGCATGGGTTTTATATATATATATATATATATACACACACACATATATATATGTCCCAAAAGTAGAAGTATTATCACAGGATCACTGGGGTTGGAAGAGACCTCTGGAGATCATCTAGTCCAACCCCCCTGCCAGAGCAGGGTCACCTAGAGCAGGTTGCACAGGATGGCATCCAGGCAGGTTTGGAATGTCTCCAGAGTCGGAGACTCCACCACCTCTCTGGGCAGCCTGTTCCAGTGCTCTGCCACCCTCAAAGTAAAGAAGTTCCTCCTTGTGTTTAGATGGAACTTCCTGTGTTCAAGATTGTGCCCGTTACCTCTTGTCTTATATTCATTAAAGAAATCTAGAATGTATTGTGTGGTTTTCTTTATTCATCCTGTGCTTTAAAATTAAACTACAACTTACGGTATGACTTTTTCACTTTTTCCCCCCCCCCAGAAGTAACTATTAATTACAGACATGGTCTTCCCGTGATAACTCTTACACTGCCCACAAGAAATGAACGCTGTCAGTTCACTGTTAAGCCAATGGTTACCACCGTAGGGGCATTCCTACAGGATGTGCAGAGAGAAGATAAAGGAATTGAGAGAGCGGAAGTCTTTGCAACAGGTATCTTACACTTCTGTCATTGCTCAAAATGAATACGTTCCTTTTCAAATGGACTGTACTTCTCTCCTGAAGCACAGGAGCACAGCCCTGCATCAGGTTTAGCATTGTTGCTGTTGGGGTAGTTCTTGAATGCTTCTGGGGTTTATTGGTGTTTCAGATTTAATATCTAAGTACTTTTGGAAAGGCTAATTAACAATGCAGAATTGAACATACTACTGTCACCATCTCTATATCCCAGTGGTGTTCTCTATTATCTTTTTCAGGTTGCTTCCCTTTGTAATGCTGTCTTTAAATAAGTGGCTCTGGTTTCCTTGATATCTTTTTCTTTCCTTGTCCTCTGTGATCATTCTTAAAGGCAACCAGCTGGGCTCTTGAATGTGATGTCTGTCAGTTGTTCTGTGTTACCCAGACCTAGAAGAATCTGTTTGCCTTACTACAAACTTAAACTCATATGGAAAACTTACTAAGAGTTAAGCAATGAGATAATGTGTGCAATAATAAAGGACAGCTTTTTGAGGCCTTTGGGGAGCTTTAATTCATCAGCTAGAGTATAGTACTTTGGGGCCCCTGGGTTGAAAGGAAAAAGCTATACTGACAACTTAGCACTGATGTGGTCTTTCTTCCACATAGTGTACTGTTTATCCCATTGTCCCAAGTCTTCAGGGAATTTCCTCAAGCTCTGCTCACTGTTTTCGTGTGTTTTGTCTCTTTGGTCTGCCTGTTGTTAAAAGCTGACATCCAGTTGGTTAAACTGGTTTTCCATTTTATTTCCAAGACAACTTGGTTTGTGTTTTGGCAGTGCTTTGTAGTTTTTCCACAGCAATTCTGAAAAGTCTTGCGACCCCTGTCCTGGTCCTAAAGAAAGACTCAATCTCAAAAGTAGAAGTGAGATGTAGCTCTCTTGTCTGAATCTGGTAGAATAGGCTCTTGAATTTGGCTAACTAAAAGCATCTATTTCTTCCCTCACCCCCCTGAAATGAAAGAAAAAGACAAAGGTTTAGAAAAGATTTATTTTTCATCATGTAACACACAGACAGAAGAAAGGATGGGGTTAAGGAAAGTTGGTCCAAAGGCTTATAACTGAATGCATTCATAATGTTCCTTTTCTTCCTGGTTGATGTTGCAGAGGGCTGCAGGGACTTTTGAAGGAACTGAAAATAGATTGATGCTCCTAGAAGATCAGAGAGCACAAGATCTAGGAGAAGCTGCCTTAGTTGCCTTTAAAAGTGCATTTAGTAAAACAGGAAAATACCCCATAGAGCAATGTACTTACATTCTCTAGAGCAACAGAGATGCGATCTGTGTGGATCCCGGTGTGTGCATGAGCTTCCTGTACACAAGAACTTTGGTGGTGGGGTTTTTTTTGTTTTGGTTTTTTTTTTAATGCTTTATCTGCCAGGCAGCAAAGGTAGAAAATTCTCTTGGAAAAGATAATTTTGTAAGAAACTCCTGTATCTTCAGAAGCCACTGTGACAAATCATCATCATCAGAAGCTGTCCTTCTGCTTAACATGGAAGTTTTCACTAAGAAGGGTTCCTTACTGGAGTGAGGCAGGGCTAATTAAGAACATGTGCCAGCAAGCAGTGAACCTCTGAGTACTGCTATCTGTGCAGAGACATCCGTGACAGAGGTATTTGTGATTCACTGCTGAATCCCATTCTTCTGTGGTATGTCAGCAAAAGCTTTATACACACTACTCATTCTGCTTCAGTGCAAATGTCGGTCACTTGTGAAGCGTGAGATAATTTCTGTAAGAAACCTACGAGTCTGGCATTTTTGGCATGGTCAGGCAGCAGTTTCCCAAGTGGAAAGGCATTTGGGCTGTTTTCACCTCATTTGTCTCATCTGTTTAACGCACACACGCCCACCCCAGTCCCTGACTTTGGAATAGAAGCACTGTCCGCTTTGATTAAAACAAGTGCCGGATAATTGTAATGGTAGAGAACGGCTTAGATGTTTAATTTATGAGGAAGCTGATACTGTAAAGAGAAGCTATTGGTCAAGTACCAAGAGTTGAATTTAAGCATTTATTATTAAAGAAAAATTATGAAGCCTTGATTTAGTGCAGACACTTCTTCTGTGTCATTTAGCCATTAAATGAAACCCAACCTTAATTGAAAGCCTTAGTGCTGTGTATGATGACTCACTTCCATTTTCTGTAGATTTGGTTTTGGTCCTGCAGAACTTCTGTAGACAAAAAATGGCCCTTGGTCCACATTTGAACACCTGTGCTTAGATGTAGGAAGGAAAGCAGCCTTTTGCTGAAAGCCTGTGGGGAATTTTCTAAAATAAAACAACCCCCTTCACCTCCCACTGCCCCTCCCCCCCCAACTTTCCTGCTTTTCAGTTAATGGAAGGTTGGACAGTTAATAAATTGGTGTTTTATCACATCCAGAAAAAAAGCCTGTCTGGCACTTCTTTTGAAAAGCATTTTTTTACTTAAATGTCACTTTATAAATGTCACCTTAATAATTTACATGCAAATGAGCTTCGATGTTCTATTATGATATTAAAAAAAAAGAGAAAAAAGAAAAAAATAAAGGAGTGGATGGGCACATTAAAATTTCAGATTTTGGATTGAAAGTGATAGCCTTCCAGGTTTACTTTGCAGCCCACACAGAGTAGGTTGGGGAGCCAGCTGGTGCGTTAGCTCGTGGAGTTCAGTAGTTTCAGCAGATGGGGCCCAAGAACAGATTTCCAGTGAATAAATAATTGCAGGTGTGGGGTTATCTACGGTGCTTTTCTGTAGTGGGCACATGGGGATGGATGGAAGAGCTGGGGCAGTAGCACTGTGACAAATATTTACATATAAAAATCTTCATATTTTGTAGCCTGATCATTATTCATCTCAGGAGTAAAGCTGCTGTTTTCGCGCCACTGCCCACCCCTTGGCAGGGGAAGATGCCCTTTTTATGTATAGGAAATTAAGACCCGGTCAAACAGCTACTGTGGAGCAGCTGCTCTGTGGCTTGTGAGCCCCACCATACCACAGGGATGTGCCCAGCAGCAATGGTGTGTGGCTCTGGGCATTCCTGGGCCATCTGAAGCCCCTGGGGGGGCTGGTTTTACTGGGTGGCTCTGGGATCTGCTGGACTTGGGCCAGTGAGAGCTCCGAAGATCCACCATTACATGTTGCTGCTAATGACTCCGGGAGCTCCTTTTTGGTGTCTTCAGCTCCCTGTGGGATGTGATGTGTTCCTTTGCCTCCTAGCTGTGGTGAGGTGTGGTGGACGGTGAAACGAGGAGGAGATATGAAAGCCAGCAGGCAGGCAGAGTGGTAATATGCTAAAGAAAAGAGGTTATTTGCAAATTTTTTGCCCCTTTAAACAGGAAAACAAGAAGTAGAGATGGGACAAAACAGATCTTCTAGATTTCAGCAGAGGTTTTAGATTACATCTGCCTTTGTGTATTGAATGTAAAATAGGCAGGGGTCCATTTCTCATTTGGATGCAGCTATTTTTCCTGTTGTTCAAGAAATGAGAAATGTTGCCAGAGTACTAATCTTGCAAGACCTGCTGTGTTGAGAATGCCCCGAGAAAGGCTGCAGCGTAACCGTGCTGTTGGATGAGAGTCTTTTCATATATTGAAGTTGTGGTCCATCTACCAGTGGCAAATCTTTTCTAAGCCCTAGGCAGACACAGATACTGCCTTTTGGGTGAAAGGGCCTTTGGCAAAGAAAAATGAGAGTATGAAAAGAAGGAACAAATATGAAAGTGGCATAAAATCTTCAACAACCAGCTTTCCTGATTGAATGTCACAGTTGCCCCCTTGTCCCTGATTTTAAGTCATTGAAAATAGATACATATTTCGGTTTTTTTCTCAGCCTGTTCTCTGTGTTGCTGATGGGATAGCATTCATGTAAATTTTTGCATAAAAAACAAAAGTAGAAAAGGGTTCTCCAGAGCATTTTAGACTAATGCCTCTGTGGCTCCTGGTCTGCCTTGTACTGGACAGTGTAGCTATCTATTTCTTAACTCCCAGTCACAACCGATAGTGAAACAAAGTGATTTCAAGTACCATTAATAAAAATCTGAACACCACTACTGACAAGAATTGCTCCTTTTGACCAGAAAAGCTTATTTAAGGAAAGACATAAATCTATAACTGAAGATGAAATCTTCGAAGGTCTTTTAATTTCCCAAAACCCTTTGTCCTAGTGCAGATGCAAATTTGTGTGAGGATGGAGAAACAAAAATGCAGATCTTTATCTTGCAATTTATTACTGTTTTATGCAAGACTTCTTTTTCTTCTGCCCTCCCCTTCCCAATGGGTCAATTCTAGTCATAATCATAACACAAGAAAATGCAAGTCTGCTCATAGTACCAGCAAGTCAGAATGACACTGCTAGAGAAAGCATTCAGGCATACACTCTGCATTGCTGTGCTCCTCGTTACTGTTTAGTATCAGTTACAAGTTTTACTGAAAGTACAGTTCCCTTCCAAACATTATTAATGAACAACTCAAGCACTTTTCCAAATGGATATCAGCTAATATTTAAGATTCCTTGTGATAAATGATTTAGAACTTAAATCTTTCTTCTGCAGATGGTAGCAAGATCTCTGATGCCACCTTGATGGAGGTCTTATTGATGAATGACTTTAAACTTGCTATCAACAACACAGCATACAGTGTGTCACCTCCTGTAAAAGGTAAGAGCGATGCTTGATAACTCTGATTATTTCACTTCATCTAGTGAAAGGCATGGGAAGTCTCAGAAAACAGGAACCTGTCTGGAGAAAGGAATTTTTTTTTTTTTTTTTTTTTTTTTAACCATTGGGTGGTCCTGCTTTTTGGGGTTGGAGGTGGGGAGAGAATGAAAAAGGGGTGAGTTCCTGGAATGTTTTATATGACAAATATTTTGTTTTCAGATAAGCTGAGTAGTGAGCACGCTACTGAAATGGAAGATATCAAATCCTTGGTTCACAGACTGTTCGTGGCTCTACATTTAGAAGATCACCAGATCAGGAAAGAGAGAGAATTGCTGCAGAAACTGGACCATCTGAAAGAAGAGCTGCTGCCTCTTGAACAGGTTGGAAAATGGGGTTACTTTTTTCTTTTTTTAACTCAAAAGCATTTTCTTTCATCAAGAGTAAGTTCTGTGACAGAAAAAAATCAGCATGAATGGCTAGGATGTGTCTGTTTTGTTTGTTATGTAAACAAGGGTCAATTCAAATATAATTCAAATTATTTTCAATTCAGTTCTTTTCGTTCCTGTTATGCACATGCCCAGGGTAGAAACCACAACACCTGGAGAAATCTGTCATGAGCAAGCCTCAGCGTAGCTAGTACTGGGATTGAAGGTCCACTTAGTCACCTGTTGCTGTATGAGTTCCAAATACCCATTACAGAAAAAACAATAGTGAGGTAGAAATAATCTGTGACTTAGGCTAGGGTTTTCTATATCACCAAGGCAGCAAGGCAAATTGTTTGGACTAATGGTTGCCATAAATCAAGAAGAGAAGGTATGAACATTGCTCTAGGGCAGGCTAAGCTAAGCCAGCATGAGGAG
Source organism: Burhinus oedicnemus (assembly GCA_008921705.1). Classification (NCBI taxonomy): domain Eukaryota; kingdom Metazoa; phylum Chordata; class Aves; order Charadriiformes; family Burhinidae; genus Burhinus; species Burhinus oedicnemus. The sequence goes on from VFFE01009043.1 coordinate 302,987, forward strand.
GGGAAGCCAGAAAGAGCCTGACAAAGTGGACAAACTTTTCCTTGGCTTCAGACCTGGTTTGTGAGGACCAGCCTCAATGCTAACCAGAGCTGCCTTGAATGGTAAATTGAAATCCAGTAGACATAAATCCCTAGTAGTGGGAAGGGGGATCAAAAATAGGATTACTTGGAGCAAAACAGCCAGATCTAGCTGCCCTTGCATTTTGGTCTATTTGTTCCTCTGCAGGCTAAGTCGGTAAGAGGAGTCAGTAAAAGATCCTGGAAAAGGATCTAGCCCAGCAGGACAAAACATAGTTGAGGAGCTGCTCATCAGTTACACTCATGTTTGCTTGAACAGGTTTCTGTATTTCTTTTCCTTAGATGAAAGCCAGAATCATGGACAGTGCAGATGCAAAGACCTCCAGGCTCCTATGGGTTGGCTTAGCTCTCATGTCAACACAAGGGGGAGCGCTGGCATGGCTCACTTGGTGGGTCTATTCGTGGGACATCATGGAGCCGGTCACATACTTCATCACTTACGGGAGCGCCATGGCTTTCTATGCCTACTTTGTTCTTACTAAACAGGTAAGTCCTCATTTTGTAAATGTCTGGAGTATCGTAAAGGAGGATAACTGACTCTGAAAATCACAATGTTTGGGCTCTGATGAAAATGTAATTCAGTAAGTAGCCTTGCCATCGGACGGGGACTTCTTTGATCCCTGACGGGGTTGGATACGAACATTATATTATGTGAATTCAAGCCAGGTACTATTACACATAAACTGCAGACCAGCTGCTGAGCATAACAACTACCTGTAAGATTTCATAACGTAGGGAATGAAAAGCGATGAAAGAAGTCTCTCCTTTTACTTTAAATTTTTGTAGATCACTTTGAATAGTAAACAGCACCTTGCACATTGCTGTAAAGGGAGAGCAACTAGAAGTGCTGGGCCAGTTTGTGAATGCTGCCTTAGAGCAGGCCAGGAAGGAAATCACTGAACAGTAGCTTTTATTTGCTGGGGTTTACATATGAACAGTGCAGGGTACCAAACTGTTTGGAAATCTGTTAGATGCATTATTGAAATATGCCTAATTTAGTGCCTAAAAAAATGTCGTTGCTTTGTTCTTCATAATCTAACTGCTTTTCCTTGACTTTGAATGAATGGTGGTAAATCTAGGACAGCTGAAATGGGGCAGGAAACAGGCATTGTTTAGAAGAAAAAAGTTTGCTGAGTAACAAAAAAGCAGACCTTAACTGAACTGCACAATACAGACTTGTCCTGGAATCCTGTAAGACTTTGAGGAATGTTTCTTTTTCCTGTTTTAGCTCTGTACTTTACTCCCAAAGTGGACATCCTGATGTTGAACTTTCTGTGATGTAAAACTCTTTTTGTTATTGAGATATGTGGAAGAGTAACCAAGGCTTCCTTCCGTAACACCAACAGATCTATAGAGCTCATGAGACGTCAGGTTCCTTTAGCGAAAAGGGGAGACACGTCTGTTTTTATGAACAGCTGACTCTGAATGCCAGTTTTACTCCTTCTCCCTGATTTTTAAGAAGGGCTAAGGCATTACTACTTTTTGTATATAAGTAGATAAAGAGATGACTACTTGGCTTTTTTGAACACCTGCTGGCACCATTGCTTGAGACTTTCAAGTAAGTCTTTGAGAAATAGTAGCTGAACTTTCTCTGACTCCTTGGGAGTAGTGTCCATTGACTCGGGTGGCTCTAGTTATGAAGATCACACTATGTCTTTATTATGATTAAAGAATCCTTTAGATGTGATAGAAATGATTCCTAGCATGTGTCTAAAAGGCCCTTATGACCTATAAGGGCATAACTTAAAATGTAGCCTCTTAACAGAACATATGTGTGTGTTGAACTAGATAAATCTTCCTCAAACAGGCTGAATTTCTATTGAAAACTCATTTGTACAGATAATCTTCTGACCTCTATCCATTTTTCTTGCTAACCCCAAATATGTGCCCTGCTTTCTTCACCAGGACTACATTTACCCTGACGCTAAAGACAGGCAGTTCCTCCACTACTTCTATCGGAAATCCAAAAAACAGCATTTTAACGTGGAACGATATAACAAGCTCAAAGAAGACCTAGCAGAGGTATTTAAATACAGTCCTTAAATAATGAGGTAGCCTCCGGGTTAAGACTTTTTCAGTAAACTCTCAACTAACAGAAAACTGATCTCAAGGCTTGTTACATACATTCAAAACAAACTGTATTTATTGCTTATCAGCCAGTTTGAGCTGTTTAAATAACCATACAGTGTTTGCCAGTGAGGTATAAACTACTTCAGTAAGTCATCAGAAAGGAAGACCTTCGTGAATTTAATTTGAAACAAATAGGTCAGTTTATCAGCCCTACGTGTCCATTTTTTGCATACTCGAATATGTTACATTTTCAGCCATTTTAATAGACCAGCTGTATTGCTTTCGGAGACAGTGTGTTTGCTGCACTGCTGTGGGAACACAATCTTCTCCTTTCCTTGGAAGGAGACTGTCTTGCAGAGTTCAGCATTTGACATCTTAATCCTATTCCTCAGGTAAAAGGCTTAGATTTCCATCCAGTCACCCATATTCTGTGAAAGGTGGTGGTGTGTGTGCCTGGGAGAAACTTTGTAATCTTCATGAAGAAAACGTAGCAGAACCTACTCCTCAATTCTTACTCTTCCATTCCATCTCCTCAGCCCTGTGTTCACTGTCTTGTAAAAGAAAATTGAAACTACCCCTCATTTTAGTTCAAGACCTGTGGTTCAGGGTATCGTTTCATGAGCCACATTTGGCATATGGCTAGAGTTTCCTGCTTTGTCAGTAGTCTTTGAGTATGAATTTTGTAATTGTAATTTCAGGAAAATAATACTTTGGGATGTGGGTGAGTGGGTGGACGAGCAGGGCACATGCTTCTCTCAGGAGGCTGGCTGAATGACCTGAGCAGGTCTGTAAATGTTCAGCGTCCTCCATTTGATTAGTTTGTCTTCTTGTGTAAGACCAACGCCTTTTGAGAAAGGAAAGATACTGGATGTGTTAAAGAGGAGTAGACAACAGAGGGCTGCAGAAGGATGAACTCTCACTCTTTCTTGCCCTGGCAGGCAGAAGAATCCCTGAGGCGTCTGCGCCAACCTCTGCACCTGAGGCTTCCCATCCAAGAAATCAATGACAAGGACTGACTTTGGTTTTGTATATATTAGAATTGCCCTTTCAAAGCTGATACAAACATTTAGTTACTCGACAGAAACTGGATATTTTTGACCACTATAGTTTTGAAAGCTGCAATAAATATCTATAAAAATTATTCGGTCACTTGATGGTTTGGGTTTGTTTATTTGTTTTAAGTACTATGAAGAAGTCGCTGAAGCAAAGTTCTTTAAGATATTTGTCAAATTCTCATTAGTAAAATTGAGGCATTCTGCCTGCTGGTAAAATGACAGGCATGTTTTATAGAACAAGGGCTCTCTTTTTAGGACTATTTACTATAGCACAGCAGTAGCTCATAGAATAATTTTCTGCATGGAGTATTAAGGATTTTTTTTCCCCTGAAATTACTCTTTTCCTTTCCCTAGCTGTGTGGTTTGACTCTGATACCCATTGGTGGAGATTAAACTTGCATTAAAAGTAAGCTTTTTAAGTAAATATTGCTGGAAAGTAACATATATCAAACTCATTTACTATAAAATCATTTATGTTTCACTGTTGCTTTTATTGAACGAATTTATCAAAACATTCAAATGTAGACATTTATACAAAGCTTAAAAGTAGTCATAGTAAGATTTAACATCTGTGACTCAGAACATAGTATATGGAAAGATTTAACTAAAGCAGAGCCAGTAAATCAATTCTTTTATACCCAGGAAAGTGTATTAAGACACTTTTCTCAGCTTGAGTTCTCCATTGTCCCCCAGAGTTAAGCATATGTACCAATAATGTAAAAAATAATAAAAAGAAATATTCCCTTCTAGTAAGTATCATTGAAATTACTGATGCTGCAGTAGTAACAATCCTATGACGAAAGATCCTGTGGTGACAAACGCACTACCGCTTTTACATACACCATGACAGTGTATGGCTGATCTCCTCTGGGGCCAAGGGGAGGAAGAGGCTGATCCAACACCAAGGCCTGAAGTATGAAGATTTGCATATAATGTATTTTGCAGAGCTGCCTAGAGATGTCCAGCAGTTGTAAGTGAACCTGGAACCTTGAAATGATTTGCTTCAGCTTTAGAGACGTGTACAATGTGAGCTTACCCAAAGTCATGCTAAGCAAGCTGTACACGGTCTCATTTCACTACTGCTTGCTTTTTTCCTGAGGATGCAAAGCACCAGCAAGCTTTAATTGTGCCCCAAACGTAAATGATGTGCAAGCAAAAAGAAGTCCTTTATATATATTAATGCTACAATTGTACTCAAGGAATTAAGTTCCTTTTTAGTGTTCAGAGAAAAAAATGTCTAAAAAGCTATAAATCAACAAAAATTGGAAGGTGGATACTGCTGTCCACGGATTTAAAAAGATGCCCTACAAACATACTCCCTGTAAGCTGTGCTCTTGCAGCAAAAAAAGCTAATATAATGCAACATTGTAAATGTTTTGCAAATAGTAAAACATTCCATAGTTAGGCAGCAATCAAGCAAAAAACTTTGAGGGGAAAAAAAGTAATCTAGAGTACCAATTTCAATAAAATCTGAGCACCTCTTAATAGTTTTGCACCAGTCAACTTTTCCCAAATTCCCTGAGATAAACAGAGCTGTAATACCAGCTTTAAAATTGCTTTAGGATTTTAGAAACTATTATATATACAAACTATAACATTTGATCCCAGTGTTTCTGCAAACAATCTTGTAGAATATTAGTCTCCTGAACTAACATGGTGCATTTTTCACTTCTGCAGTGAGTATTAGTTAATGGTTGTCATTGTTAAGTAACAATCTACTTAGATTTTGGATGAAAATACAATTTTTTAGTTAACATTGAGGCAAAACAGGGAATCTGTTTTTTTCCTACAGCACTAATGTCTCTGCATATATCCACTTTGCGATGAGATACTTTCCTGTTAACAACAGTAAGAAGTTCTGTGAACTCCAAGGAAGAGCCGTGCTTCCTAAGTGCCTCACACAAATCTTGAATGTACCAGGAGCCATTCACAGTTTCGCGATGAGAAAAGTAACCTATTGTAGAACAGGAACATAAAATTATATCCAAATGTAAGTAGCGATGCCACTTGAAAAATATTCATGAGAGTTACTGCTCACTACCTGCATCCATAAGGGATTACTAATGGGTGTAAATCTTACTTCGCCAATTACGTAATTTCAGTGGAAATTGTACATGGGAAATGGCTTTGAGGTCACTTATAGTGCCCAGCCAAGAGGAACGTGGTTCACAGAATGGTAGCTTACAGGATTGTATCTGCACATTACAAGAGAGCAGATGGGACTGAGGACAAGATATATGGAGGACTGGAGAAGACAGCTATGTAGTGCAAGGAAATTTATAAGCCATCAGAATCCTACAATCCTGGAAAAGAAGTGAATGCTTGCTGTCAGCAGACAGCTCAGCCACAAGATTATGATGAGAATGTTTCTGCTTGGCAAATTAACCGCAACCTTGATGGTTTATTTTTACTTTTTCCTTAACATGTGAGGCTCTTTCACAGGTGAGATGTCACTTATCAGACATGCAAAACAGAGGACCTGGAACTGAACTCATTATTTTGACTGCAAAATGAAGACGCGTTCAAGTTTGTTACAGTGAAGTATCAGGCATCAGGTGTAAAATACTAGAACTCACCTTGCGCCACAGAGTAGCACATGATAAAGTCTGCACCAGCAGGCAGGGTATAGACACCAGCTGCATCCACTTCAGTCTCATTGACAATGGATCCATCGCTACCATCTATTGAATCCTGAGCAATAACTGGATCGTCATGTTTATCACCTCGACATGCCTGTTGATGAAAAGTATTGTTATGCTTGCACTTCTGCCAAGCTCACCTATGTTAGTATGATACTTCTGACACTAACCAGAGGGGACTTCTGTCCAGTTACATGTTCTACGTTACCATGAGTCTGGATTCATAAAGACCCATTTACTTCTCTATCAATTAAAATATTGGTGATGAAGTCCAGTGAAAGCTCTGGGGTGATCACAGAATCACTGAGATTGGAAGGGGCCTCTTGAGGTCACCTAGTCCAACCCCCCTGGCTCAAGCAGGGTTAGCTAGAGCAGGTTGTCCAGGACTATGTCCAGTCAGCTTTTGAGTATCTTCATAGGTGCAGACTCCCCAACCTCTCTGGATGACCTCTTCCAGTGTTTGACCACCCTCACAGTAGAAAAGTGTTTTCCTGTGTTGAGATGGAATTTCATGTGTTTTAACTTGTGCTAGTTGCCTCTTGTCCTGTCACTGGGCACCACTGAAAAGAGCCTGGTTCCTCCTTCTTTATTCCCTCTCACCAGGTGTTTATAACATTCCCCTGAGCCATCTCCTCCAAGCTGAACAGTCCCAGCTCTCTCAGCCTCTCTTCATATGAGAGATGCTCCAGTGTCTTAATCATCTTTGTGGCCCTTTGCAGGACTCGCTCCACTAAGTCCATATCTTTCTCGTACTGGTGAACCCAGAACTGGACACAGTACTTCGGATTCAGCCTCACCCGTGCTGAGCAGAGAGGAAGAATTGCCTCCCTCGGACCTGTTGGCAAGGCAACGTTGAATAAATGCTCTGACGCACAGCCATCATTATATGCGGTTACACTTCCACTGTTAGTTCAGTCTCAAATGTTGAGGGAGGGGTTTTTTTGTGAGAAGCCAGAAAGCGAGCCCAGTATTGTCAGTGTTGCAGAAAGGCTACACATGGAGGATAAGAAGGTAAGAACACATTCAAAAGATACAAAGTAGGTAAGGAGCATCACTTAAGAACTGTCACTAAAGAGAGAAACGTGAAAATCTTCTTTCATGTACAGTGATGAAGTTCCATCCTTGCTGTTTCCACTGATTTCCAAAGGTAAATGCTATGCTGATTATGCTGTAAAAGAACTCAGTTGATGAGCTAAGTTAATTTGCTTTTTGATGAGTATATATTATAAATGTTTCCAAGTATTACGTATAACTTAAAATTGAAATATGTAAATATTTTTCCATCTTTCACACCTGGTTAAAGAAAAAAAAAATCAAAGCTGAATGAGTCCTAATGAAAGATGAATTAACAATGTGCTGATTCTTGCAGGGGCCTTGTGTCTAAGGAAGCTTTCATTTGAAAAAAAATGTAATTCTTAGAATAAACTCTATAAACTACTACAATTGCAATCTGCTGAAAGCCAGGTTCTCATTTGAGTTCGCTAATTGTAATCTGGATAAAGATGGGATAAGGCCCTGCATAACCTGGTTTGACGGCGTAACTGACTCTGCTTTGAACAGGAGGCTGGACCAGAGACCTCCTGAGGTCCCTTCCAACTTGCATTATCCCGTGAACCAAGGAGTCAAACAGGAGGTTACATACGGGCTTTATTTGACCACTTACCACAATCAGAGACAATAAAACCTTAAATTGATTCTTTAAATTCTACAGAGATGCCAAGTATTGGTCATGGACAGAAAAGAAACAAAACAAAAAAATAAAGAAAACCAGAAAAAACATCACCACCACCAACAAAACCAACCAACCAAAAAACCCATAAAAACCAACTTCTATAAGGATCAAGTAAAGGGACTTGCCTGGAAGGAAACAGTGAAGGTAAGGAGGTCTGATGGCCTTCTTCAGCCTAGCCTAGGGCTATGAAGTATGAACAGTAGCAGCTGAGCTGAGGCTGTGCACAACTTTCTCAAAAAAATGGTACAGTCTTCTCTGCCATTAAATATACACCAACAGTCAATCTGATATGGGCTTAATTTGGGTTGCTCTTCATAAAATTACTTCTTATTAAATACAGCTAGAATCATAATACGTACTTGTGTACATAAAGGTGTTTTTAAAAAAGAGAAGAATCATTGTCTTAAATGCCTTTAAAGAACAGTTTTCCATACCTTCTTTCCTAAAGATGCAAAAACTTTCCCTTGTGGAAAGATTGTATCAGGAAAGCTGACTTCTGTATTACAAGAAGACATAGGTCAGTGTTAACTCTACTGAATTCAGAAACAGACATCTTACCTGAATGATAAATATCTTTGGTTTTCCTACCAGACTTTGGCACTTGTCTCCTCTGAACATGTCTGTGATTGTCTCAATTTTGATTTGGGCGTCATATGCATAAACATGATCATTCTCACCATGACTCAGGAACACACAAACAAAGCAGTCAGCATTGCTGTGGTCATCTTTAGAGGCTGAAATAGTCAAGTGTTGTTTAGATGACTAAACTGTGATCTTCAGGTTTAAAAAACATTGTACATTTCTATCATATAATTTAATCTCTGATTAGTCCTTTCTCAAATGAACCCTAGTTTCAGATAATGTAACACTGCAGAGATTTGAAGGTGCAATGATTCAACAAAGCTGAAGATAAGGGCCCCTACAAGTAAAAAGAAGAATGTTACTAACTTCTCCCAGCTGCAGGTACTTTCTTTCAGCTCTTAGCAGCTTCATTATTTCTCTCCACAGAAGCTTCACTTGCATTGCAATAAAATAATCTGAAGTCCATCCCTTAAGTCCTTCTAATGTTAAACAACTCTCTTAAGCACAAAAATTATTTTAAGTTAGAGGAACAGAGAGAACAGAAGAAAAGATACCTGGAAATTCTGCTACAAGTACTGCGAAATAACCAATATATAGTCTCCTACCTTCATAAATTTTCTGCAGCACATCTTCTGCTTTCAGATCATCAAAATGTCTGACTTCAAATCCAAGGTCTGTCAAACTATTGTTAAAACACATCACTATCAGTAAAAATCTTGTTAAATTTATATGTCAGTTGCTACCAACTCAGTTGCTTTCCCTGTGAGAAAATGAATATTCATGTTTATGCATTATTTATGAAAAAAACTACTATACCTGATTTTGAACTCAAACTGGTGGCAAATGCAGGTGTTATACCTAAAGTTACTTCAAAGACTTTGTCCTGATAGAGGTCTAGACTCACTGAAATCACAGGACTTGTGCCAGCAGTTTCTCTGACTCTCAAAGGACTCTGTCGTAAGCTTTTTTTATTATGTCTTTTTTTGCCAAGGTTGCATAGGTGCTGATGTCTGCAAAATCTTTTGTTCGATACTTAAATGTAAGATTTAGGTAACTGCTTATTTGACCATGATTTCTGAAGTTTACCTTTTTAAGCTTGAGTAGAGAAACCAAGTTTCTTACCTGCGTTTCAGATTGTTTCTGTCTGCAAGAGTCCCACGTCTGTCTGGCAGCCTCAAATGCCAAAAAAAGTGCTCGTGATTGAAAATTAACGCAACTCCTCTTCTTTGATGGTTCATTTTGTATTGCACTGCAGGATCAAGTGTTTGTCTGTTGCCAGAGACGGAAAACATTCTTGATAAATGAGTTAATGGCTAATTGAATTCACTTCCTGTATTCCTGCTAGCTGAGATTTTTTAATTGATTAGAGACTTAGAGGATCCAGTTTCAGAAGACAAGACCTCAAAATGTGCAATATTTTAGGAAGAGCCTAAATCACTTTTGAAAAACTTGGGCATGTTAAGCAATTCAGAAAAAACAAGTGTCGGGTGTGTACTAGGCTCTATCAGGTAGGTTGAACAGTTTCTCTACAATGTATTTGTATTTTTTCTTGCCAGGAGGCTGTCTCATTAGTAATGCAGTAAGGCATATAACAGTGCGCTTTAGAGTTGGCTCCAATTCTCTATGTTATATGTTTAGCTAAATATTATTTTAACATAATTGGATAGTGCATATATACTTATTTGGAATTGTAGCTGAGATTTGCTTCAAGTTTTTCTAGCTAAACCAAGTGCTGCATCATAACCAATAAACTGGTGATGAGGTGGTATGTATAATGTATCTTGCAAAAGGAGAACAAATTTATATTATTTACCCTAACAAAATGAAAGCTATGACAATACAACTGTTCATCTAAGTTTTTAGCAACTAGCCAACAAAATCCTAAAGCTGAAGGACAGTGTTGTTCTGAAGGACAGAACAAATGACTGACCCAGCTTTTAAGCAGAGGACTTTATCATGCCAATAAACATATGGAGCACTTGTGTGTTTGGAGTAGCATTCAGCAATTTTATTGTTTTATGAGCAAAACACAACATAGAAGTCTGTGATAGCACACTATGGACTGTACACTTGGACCCAGAATGTTTCCAAGTGTTGGCATGGCTGTATTTTGGGAGACAAAGCAGACAGAGGTATCGGTGCAGGGAACACAAACTAAAATGCTTCTGGCAATAGCCCTGGGAACAGACAGGGCCAGTGCTACAGATGTACAGAGTGACAGTCCAGGTCATGCTGCCCTAGGACTGGTTCTAGCCAGGGCTGTCATCTTTGGCATGTTACTGGTTTTTTTCCTGCTATGGAATGTTCACTTTTGGTGCAATTGGTGGAAGAAGTTGCTTAGAATATCTGCCTGCAGATGTTACTTAAAGATCACAGTTTCATCAGCAAAATGCTTTTGTTTCACTACAAAATGAGCAAAGTTACCTGTAAACTATTTCTGCTTCTCCACTTTATTATGAGCAGCACCTTAATAAAGCATCTTTTTGTAACAACTGCGTAAGAATTCCAACAGGGAACAGGAAATCTGGATGACTGTTCAAAGCCTGGGGGTTTCTACAATGTTGTCTGAATAACCAATAAGAAAAGTTAAGAAGGGTGCTTTATCACAGTCTCCCTAGTTTGAGTACTTAACATGATAAAATGCAAAGATGATAAACTTTAGCCCTGTAATTATGAATGATATTTCACCTGTACCAGTAACAGATTTTATTCAGGTTTTGGCAATTTATCTTCCTTAGGAGTCAGCTAGATGTAGGGCTAGTAGGGATTTTGGACAGTTAGGTCCCTGGATCCTGTGAATGACTGTTAAAGGATGGTTCCCTAAATAGTTCTTCCTCTGCTCAGCTGTATTCACTGAGTGGGTGAGGCAAAGGAAGTTATCAGGCAGGTAGTTTACCCTTTCCAGGGCTAGATGATGTTGTAAGGTAGAGTAGGAAAAATTCACAGAATCACTATGCCGTGGTCCCCTTCTAGAGGAATATATTCCTGTGCAACACTCTATCACTTAGTCTGCTCAATTGTTCCTTAGAGCGTGATGGCATTTTCATCACAGTGTCTGCACGTTGCCTAACATAAAAGGAGTCCACTCCTAAGAGTCCCTTCTGCATGCCTTCTTGATAAGAGGGGTGGTTCTACATCTGGTGTAGCTAAAACTAGAAACGTGTTCTGTAAGTGGGTGGAGTTGAGTTGAATAATCCAGTCACATTCTTAATGAAAATCAGAAAACCCTGCACTGACCTCAGTGCCATGGGCCATCTCTCTGTCATTGCCATCAGAACTTTACCTTCTATCAAGTGCATCTACTTCTGTGATGTTCTGATTTCCATCTGTTAGAGAGATCAAGAAATCATTTAGCGACTAAATCATCCATTAAAAAGAAACAATTTGAACTTGTGCATCCAGCCTTAAAGCTTAGCAGTTAACATGAACCAAAAGCTCATTCACACATCGGGTAAGTAGGCATGCAGTTAAACAGCTTCATTAGCGTTTGTCTGTACCCACAGCTTTTGGAGGCTGTTCTTAAAGTTCTGACTCCAACAGTCTGCATTTTAGGTGGTCAAGACATGCATATTTTATATCTGTCTGTGTATCTGTATCTATAGACATATTCAGAGATCATGATTTTATATAACTAACTAGCTGGCTGTATTTATTGTAACAGTCTAACTTAATAGTTATGATTTTACATAATACACTGCTGTTTCTTTTATTTCAGTAATGCTGCTAACGCAAAGCTGAGCACTCTCTTTGAGGCTGGATGCATCATGAGTCATAGCAGGTAGTGTAACAGTATACGTAGCTAATGACAACTGAGAAGATGCAAGACCTATACCTCTTCTTCTGGTAAATTACATAGACATAAGTATCTCCAGTAACAGAATGCACATAAAGGTAACGTTATGGGAACAACAGTGAACATGGACATCTTGGGAACATGCAGAGCTAAAGACGTGCAGATGGTTAGACCAAAATATTTATTCCTTTTGCTTAAATATCTCAATGGGCTATAAAATCACAGCTCCTACTACTACTGGTAGAAACTAACTACCACATTATGAAAACTATGTACTATGCTGTACCTGTGGTGGTTAATGTAGGTCTGCTATCCAACTGGACATGGCCTGCAATTAGAAGACAAGACGGGTCATGTACACATATATTTTACAAACTGCTTTGTATATACGATACTACCTTTTCACATCTGTTTTTCACATGCGATTAAAGCCTTTTGCAAAACAAACAAACATAGCTATGTATTGATAGGGGGGAAAGTTCATAAAGACATTAGAATAAACTTGCAGAAATCTAGACTAGGCTGTAGAAGCTGTTATGTTGAACACCATAGCACAGGAGGGGGTGCCTCAAAGGAAGTCATCTGCTTCTAAGTTACTATTTACTTGTAAATTTCCCACTGGCAAATATCGATTGTGCTGTCAGGTGTTGAGTCTAAGAATTATCACTAGTAACCTGAACGCACAAAAAAAGCAATTTCAGTTTGCTTGAAACATAACACGTAGGTCAGACTCAGATACGGAAAAATGAGCGTAGATAGAACACAGCAACAATACCTGTGCCTTTGTTGATAATACAAAGCCAGAGATCTTTAAGAGTGCATCTGTGTTTAAATTTACACTGTATTTTAATTTGTGTACCTGAGATGTGGCTGATGCTTTTGCCTCAATTTAAGGGGGGGAAGGGGGTAATCCACCCCCAAAAAACCCAACAGACCATAAAAACGTTATAGTCGTCAAACTTTTAGACAGAAAATGGTGTCATGAAAACACAGGAAGAACAGAATTGCTGGGCCAAAGGAAACTAGGGAAAGATGGTTTTCCTGGGTTTTTTAATCCTGTTTAGTCAGTTTCCAGTCTGTAGTTTTTCATTGCCACTGTCATATTGCAGCTTCATTCAACTAAACACTACTTAAGTTATGATGATCTACGAAAAGCTTTCTACTTGTTCTAAAAAATGATTGCTCTCAATAGGACTACTTACTTGTCTTAGATCTCGTGAAGATGGATTGTTTCAAAGGAATCAAAGATCAGGTATGCAGCAGATTGATTACACTGGGATCTGATTAGCATGTTTCCCTGGATACGTTTTAATCGCGATAGGTCTATCATTTGAGCCAAAGGGCACAGCGTTTAGAAAATACCAGTAACCAAAAGGTATCAAAAAAAAAAAAAAGTTGTACCTAACCCTAACAGCATCTTCGGGAACCAAACCCACACAGTTTTCCTGCTCCTCTCTTCTCCTGTCCTCCCATTACACATCACCGTTCTTCCTAGGCACCTGAACCTCGTCTACCCGCGGTGTTTTCCCCTTTTTTTATGATGCCAGCTGTTGTTTTGTTTGGTTTTCTTGATTCCGTGTTGACAAAGCCGCCCCGTTTCCCCGCTCTCCCCCCTCCCCGGCCGCCTCCCCGTCGTGAACCTCCCGCTGCTGAGGCGGGGGGACTTTCCCCTCAGGGAGGGGAATCTACTTCCGCGTTGGCTGCCTCCGCCGCCGCGTCGGCCACCGTTCCCGGCTCCCCGTCCTGCTCTGGAGGGAAGCGAAGGCCACGCTCCCCGCCAGCGTCGGCAGCCGCCTCCGGGCAGCGCTCCTCCAGCCACGGCCCCACGGTCCGGCGCTTCGGCTCAGCCCCTCTCCCGCACCGCCCTCACAAAGACCTTCTTTGCCCCGCTCGGCACCGGGCGTGCCAGGGGTCGGGTTAAAAGCCCTGTCGCCAGAGCGCGGCGGCGGCCTGAGAACAGCCGAGGCCGTTAATGGGCCCGCTCCGAATAGCCAACGCCCCCCAGCCGCAGAGGCGGCCGCCATTACCCACCGCCCACCCACGGTTCCCCCCCGCCCCGGCCGCCCGCCCACCTACCTGCCGGCCGCCGCCGCTCCGAGCCCGCCATGACCGCGGACAGAGGCAGCCCGGCTCCGCGCCGCGCCGTGCCGTGCCTTCCCGGGGGCCGGCCCGCCTCCTCGGCCCGGCCCAGGCACCCCCTCGGGGGCAGAGCCTTTACCGCCCTTTCCTCCAGCGTAAGAAACGGGGCGGGAGAGGGGTAGAAGCGCTGTTTCCTTTGCTGTAAGACTACTGTTCCTCAAAATGCATTTTCCTTCGACATATAAACCCTTGAGAGGTTTGGATGTCGATAATTTTGCAGCTTCGCTCTATTCTTGCACGGGTTCTCTTTGGTGATCCTAGAACTGTGAGGAGAGCACCAAGGTACTGAAGAGAGTGCCAAGGTGTCTTAACAAATGTGGATATTCCCAACTTTTTCATTATATGGCACTTACTGTTCACTGGTCGATTGCATACGAAACAACAGTTTCTAAACCAAAGCCAACGACAAAAAACATCATTCTGTACAAGAACTTTGCAGATTTGTAGCGTGGATGGATCTGAATTTCCTACCCAGCCTATTTCTAGGTCGGCTCTAGGATAAACTCAAGTGCAAGTACACTCTTAGAGATAGCTGGTACAAGCACGAAAGCAGGTGGATTGAGTGGGATTTTAGGTATTTTTATCCACTCTCTTTCACCAGTTTTTACACAGGCTTCTTGTATGACTAAATCTTTTAGCCAGGATGTCTCCCTTTTGGTTAAAGGAGCTATGGGTATTTGTAATTGCCTTTGCATGTTTTCCCCTTGTCCCAACTTGTTACGCTCAGACTGCCAGTAGGCAGCTAGATCAAGATAAAACTGTTGTTTAAATTGTCTTTGTGTATACTTTAGTTAGAACATGATACGATTGTAAGAGTTTAGCGTCTTCCACTACAAAACATTTAGATCCTTATCCAGCAGATTTCATTTTTTGCAAACTGCAAATCCCAGATCTCTCAGCTCACATTAGAGCTGCCCCTAAACCTACTGGCTGCAAGAATCTGGTGTGAAGTAGCAGCTGTAGAACCTAAACCTAGGACTTTGTAACAGCTTTCTGTTCAGCAGAGTTTGAACTTGTATCAGCTATGTTCCTCAGTCCAACAGTTGGCTTAGATCCTAGTGAGACAAACATCTTTTCCACTTTGTTTTGCTGAAGGCTAAGAGCATACTCAGTCAGCCACTGCGTTCAGACGAGTCACCAGTAACTTGATCACATCTATGAAGCCTAAGGTAGCATTTGACTGGCGTGCATTTCCAGCTTGTTTTAATATATAAGTGTTTGTTATACATGCATGTACATGTTTTGAAACAGTTTCAGATTGTTGCAGTAGCTCCACCATAAGTCGGTATTTTTGGAAAAAGCATTATAGATATATCAGAACTGCAGTTCAAAGAAGGGAGTTTGATTGTGGATGCACTGCTGTTACTCAGATCACCCAGAAGAGCAAAATAGCCTGAGGGAGTAAAAAAAAAAAAAAAAAAAAACACTGCAATATTGCAAGAGTATTATTGACTACGTAAAAGCATGCAGTAATGAGTCAAACTGCAAGAGCTGCTATATACAGTATTACATTTTTTACATGTATATAAAAACATCTAAGTTGTTAAATGGTATGATTAATCCTGGGGGTGATAGCTAGCCTTCGTTTTGGGGCTGTGGCTTGTAAAGTGCATTTTGTATAGTTTGCCGGTAACTGTAATCAAGGATTTCTGCTACATGAAAAGCTTATGCAAAGTAAAGACTCCCTGAAGAAGTCAAATGCTTCCTCTGGTTTACAAGCAGAACTCTCAACGTGTCACTTGTGCTATCTAGCAGCATTAAAGCTCTCTGTAGTTTTATAAATGGTTTGAAGGAAACTCCATTGTAATTACAGGTCAATGCAGAAGGGAACAAAAACCGGCCCTTTCCAGCAGTGAAAACTGTCCGCGTTCATTTACGCATCTAGTTTAAGCTTGTTTCTACACAACTCAACAGCCGTCTAGTTGAATTATAGTGTTTTGGACTCATTGTGGTACTTTTTATTTTAAACAAGCAATGCCATTACCATTCCCTGCTTTGGTGCTAAAAGACTTCGAGCGTTCCAACCATGCAATTTGAGGGTAATTCAGAGTAGTTTCAGTTCTGTGACAGAAAATAAATTTCACCCAATTTAGAGGAACCAAAAGTTCTTCAAACGCGGTTTTGTAAAACTCCACAGTAATACCTCTCCTGCAGTGCTACTTCAACAATTCTGAAAAGAAACTATAAAGCATGCACAAAGAACTTTAGCAGAAACTTTATTCTATGAGTCACTTACATTCAGTGTCGTGTACAGTAAGTTCTAGTGAAAAACAAAACAAAAATACCACAAACGGCTGTTAAAGAAAAAAAACATGTGAGAGTACTTCCAGAGGAGAAATCACATTATAGTCCACGAGTCGGGTAAATTTCAGGCTTTTAGCATGGCTTCCACTCCCTGTTCACAGATGCAATATTTTAATTTTCAGTCCTCTCCTCCTAAGGCAGAATCAGGGCACCAGGAGAGCAAATTAAAATCTTTGACAGAGGACCTAATGCAAAAGTTAACCAAGGTCTGAAAACTGGAGATAAGCAATGAAAGATCAGTACGGAGAACAAACCCCAAATAATTCAGACATCAGGTGATTTCAGCTAGAGAAGTCAGAGAGGGGACAGATGACAGAAGTACAGGCTCAGATGTTTCTCAGCCTCACAGAGGTCATGGGAACAGATGACAGAAATACAGGCTCAAATATCTGTCAGCCTCACAGAGGGCACTTTAAATAAAAAGGTGTGTTGGGCATACTGACCCTATCTGTGGAACCTTCTTTTACTTTTCATCAGAATGGACTAAATGAAAGCAAAGATGAATACAGTAACCAAGTTGTGCCACAAGACAAATAAAAATCAACTTATTTAAACAATATATCCTTTCTATTCATATAATACACACCACAAAATGTTTTCTTTGAAAAATAAACATTTGATTCATTTTAAAAATAACACAGCAACTACATTCCACCATTTTGTCAAATCAAAAGTATATCCTTAGGTTGCAAACTGTTCATTTTAGCGGTCAAGCCTTAAAAGGATCAACGTATTTGATCTGAAAAGTGCTGCAGAAGTAAAGTTGACATAGAATCAGGTAGAAATATGTAGTGCAGATGTATACCCTTGCTAAGGGTTCGGGGTTTTATGGTTTTGTTTTTTTAAAAACAAACCCACGGGACAGGATACATCAGAGAGAATTGAAGGCAACTGTACCAAAAGCATGAAAGTACAGGCTATTTAAGATGCCATATTAATGCACACAAAACACTCTTTCCTGTTCGATCTATCAGATGCATCAGCTGCTAGTAAACCTAAAATTTGACCTATATTAAAAATCATCTGAGAATTCAATACAACTCTTCTGTGCCTCCGATTTCCGCATTATGGAGTTTTCTTCAAAACTTTATAATGACACTAGTGTTTTACGATAGCATACCCTGAGCAGACATACACCAAAGGAAACTAATTTCAGTTTCCAAGCTCCTGGCGTAAAGGGGAAGAGAAGGAAGACTTGTTCCTTTTTTGCATTAGGAAGAATATCGTAGTGACTTTCAAACCAGTAGATTCATGTCAGTGTTTAATATATTACTGTCTGAAAAGCGTCAAGCTTTGTAACCAACCACTTGCTTCATTCCGGCTGAGTCTTTGACTGTATTCCACACCATGAGATCTCAGTATCTTCTTTCAGAGATCTGTCTTATCCTCATAACGACACATACATGCAGCTCTCTGGCTATCCAGGTATGGTTTACATCCTAAATGTATAACGGCATCAAACAACAGCTGAACAGTTGATTCACAAGCTGCAAGCAAAGACAAGTTCAGTTAAAAGTAGCCTTTGAATGGATATGAAACTAACAAATTACTCTGGCAAACTGAGAATGATTTTAAGAAAGAAGCAATCTTCTCTGGGTATAGCAAATAAATTGTCAAATGAAAGACCGAACCAATACAGAATCATTCAAGTTGTGAGTAAAGACTTTTCATATGCCAACCAAAAGGAACAAGAAAATTCATTGCATGCGGAATGTTACGAGTGTTAGAAACATCACTTAGTCTTGGAAAGATCAAAGGGCTGCTTTACTTTTTGCATCCCAATTTATGCAGAGGTTGCTATCTTTAACAGCAGCTCAACAGAACTGAGCAAATATTTAACAGTTCTAACACTCAACACTAACATGATGACTTCTTTGCAGTTAAATGAATTTGAAAAGTTCAAGCATAGGCTTGTTCTAAAAACTGTCTGCTCTCAGTGGGACTACGTACTGTAAAAGTGACGTTCTCTAAGTTAAAAAGTGTGGTTATGTCATGTATTGATCAGATGCAGGCCAACAACCAGTAGGAGTATCGTATGTCCTGTTACTGAAAAACCTAAAATTTATTCACTAAGGGATAGCTTTAACTACTTCCACTATAACAATGTATTATCCTAATATCTTACTTCATAAAAGGAAACAATTCAGTATTTTCCTACAATTTACTAGCAATCACACGTAGTGGACATTTAGAACTCACTCAGCAGAACAGTGAATATTCAGCTATACTACAGTAAATGCAAGAATTATACACGCATTTTGATCAAATTGTATTCCCATATTCATATTCCTAAATGGGAAGCATTAATTTTTCCCATCAAGGTTAGTTTTAACCCTGATCATTTTCCTACACTGTGTCATTTCTCTGCTGTACAAGTGTCTGGACTGCATGACAGAAGGACAGAACCAGGCATCAGCTTATAAAAACATGGCATTACTGCGCTGCACAAAGATTCTTTACCAAATAAGCTCAGTTAAACTTGAAAAAAAGAAAGGCTTTTTCACACTTACCCTGGACGGTCTCTGAGATTCCAAGTGTTTTCTGCACATCTCTACAAATTTTGGAGAGGCAGGACTGAAACTGCTCATCACAATCATTTTTTTTATTGCCACAAGTATCGTAGCATCTGTCATGGTGATTGCAGCACTTTGTCATCGAAGGGATACCGATGTCAAACTGTGAAGAAAATCCCCCCCACTCCATTGGTATTCCAGTAAGAAAGACATAGCCTATGAACCGACTATAACCATTAGAAATGAAAAACTAATGCAACCAATCCAGCTGTCATTCATTTATCTCTGTATTTTGCTGTTCACCTCTGGTAAGCTGTGGTGGTTTGACCCCAGCCAGCAGCCGAGCACCTACAGAGTTGCTCGCTTGCTACCCTGCCCCCCTCCACGGACTGGAGGAGAGGATAAGGAAGAGCAACAGCAAGGAAACTTGTGGGTTGAGATAAAGACAGTTTAATAGGTGAACGAAAGAGGGGAAAAATGCCCCAAAATTAGCAGTGCTAAATCAATCATTCACCATGTCCCACAAGCAGATGCTTAGCCAGTCTCTGAGCAACAGCCACCTCAGAAGCCAAACACATGTGCACCACCACCACCACCCCCCTCCCTTCTTCCACTACTCCAGTTTTTATTGCTGAGCAGAATATCCCTCTGGCCAGTTCAGGTCAGCTGCCCCAGCTGTGTCCCCTCCCAACCTCTTACCCAGCCCCAGCCTGTGCTCTGTGGCGGTGGATGGGCAGAGTCGGGAAAAAAGAGAAAGTCCCAAAGCTATGCAATCACCGTTCAGCAATAGCCAAAACCATCAACGGTTTTAGCCAAAAATCCCAAACACAGTGCCATGCAGCCTGCTGTGAAGAAAGTTAACTCCATCCCTACCAGAGCCAGTACGTAAGCTAACCCATATTTTCTTTCTAGCATTAAGGAAAATGGGTTAGTAAGGACAGCAAGAGTCAGAGCCAAACTCTCCACTCTCACAGGGCTACAGTTGGTGTTATTCAACGCTTTCAAGATTGTGAGAACAAAACACATGGTTAAAAAAAATCAGAATTTAGTCATCATCATTCTGTTTTACCCCTATAATATTTTACATCAATGATGAAAATGTAAACATGCTATGTTCACTTATAATACTAACATTTTCCATGTGTTTTTACCAAAGTATGTGCTGGAGCTGATAAATGCAAGGACATTGTACACAGATGCTGTCTCATCCTTAGAATAGGGGAGGGGAAAAAACCACCCACATCGAGGAAAGTTGGAGTATGAAAGACACACAAAGAAGCCCCAAAATGGAAACACTTACCTGAACTCCAAATAAAGGCGATCCACAACCATTTGGTGGTGAAGGTTTATATCCGTAGCGAGGAAGGGGCTTTGATCCTGAAAAAGGTAATTTATCATGCCTCAAATAGATTTTTTGCACAGAATTTTACTACTGTCAAAACTCACCACAGGCATTTGTTTGGCTTAAGACAGTATCACATATTCTTAATATACATTCAGGCACCTGAATATCAACTATTATTACCAAATTAAAAATTTTGGGGTACTAAGCATTTTTTTGAAAAAAAAGGGGACAAGACACCTGAGCAAGCGTTAATGTTAGCTTCCTAAGTTAAAGAAAAAAAGAGCTTGAGTTACTAAAATTGATGTGTCAGTTAAGTGTGCGATATGTAGGATTACATAAAAGAACAGAGTACTTTAGGATAAGTTCATTAATGCTTCTAGGCAAGCAACAGTAATGCTCTAATTTTTTTAGGTTAATCTTTAGAATTAACTGGAATGAAACATCTTTTTTATTTCTACAACTGTAACATTAATAAAATTTAAATTAGTAGAGACTGCTAAAGTCACGTCTCCCTGAACACTGACTAGTGCAGCAAGGCAGGGAATTCTGCATCCCAAGTTAAGGAAGTTTGTGGATCTAATTTGAGAAATGACCCTTCACCTTGTTTCGGCATCGGAAACAAACTGAGGCCACAATTAAAAGTAATGGCGAAGAAAAAACGTATTTGAAAAGAGCCTATTCTGATACAGAGAGGAAATGTCACGGTGCCCTGGCCGCTCTCCTGGAGCCAGTCGGGGTGCCACCACCACAAATGGTCCAACCCCGCCAGCCGGGGACAAGTCGATTCAGCCGAGAGGGACCGAGAGGATCGGCGGGGCCCGCCCGTTCGGGCCGCTCCCGAAGGGCCGGTGACAAGCCGGGCGAGAAACCCCCTTTCTGGAGCACCGCCCGCCCGACAGCCCTCTGCGGCGGCCGGGGCCGGGGCCGGGGCCGGGGCCGGCAGGGGAGCCGCCTCCAGCCAGGTACGGAGGTTTCCCTCCGCGGCTGCGCCCCGTTTCCCTGGGAGCGGCTGCCGGCACCGGCGGGAGCGCTGCCGCCCGCCCTGGCAGCCCCGGCCGGTCTGACCGGGCCGGGCCGCCTGAAGCGGCGGGAGGGAGGGAGGGCAAGGGTCGCCGCGGACCGGCGGGTGTCTCGGCCGCGCCCGCCATTTCCCCCCGCCCGCCTCACCGTCGCTGCACTTGTACTGGCAGAGTCCGTCCTCGCCGCCCAGGAGGTCGAGGGCCGCGTTGAGGTACACGTCGATCTTGTGCACCCCGTTGCGGATGGTCTTCAGCGTCATCCGCCAGTCGGGGGTCTGCGGCGCCTCCGGGCACCGCGCCGGCCGCGGGCCCAGCCAGGCGCAGGCCAGCAGCAGCAGCAGCAGGGCGCGGGCCATGCCGAGCGGCGCCCCGCCGGGCGCCCGCTAAGCCCCCGCCGCCTGCCCGTTCCCGCAGCGCCCCGCCGGCCCGGCCCGGCCCGCTGCCACCGCCGCCATCGTCCCCGCGGGTACCGCCCCCCCCCCGCCCGGCGGGGAGGGGCCTTCTGCCGCCGCGCCTCCGCCCGCCCCCACCGGCCCTGAGGGAAGGGGGGCGCTGCCCGTCTCTGGGGCTCCGCCGGAGGGGAAGGACGGCCTCGTGCGAACGTACGGCTGGAACGGGGCTGCGGGTCGCTCAGTTGCGGCCAAAACGCCTTTCCCTGGGCTGCTGCCGGCAGCCGCCGCTCAGAGAGAGGGAGTGGGGCGGGCTAGAGAGCCAAATCGGCCGTGGCGCTGAGGGGGGCACAGGGGGAGAGTGGGGCAGAGCCTTTCGCACCCCCCCGCGGATGGCAAGAGGAGGCACTGCAAAAGGCGGCCCAGCACCTGCCCCGTTACAACACGGGCTGTTTCACCGGGAGAAACGCCGCCGTCCCCAGCAGGTCACGGTGCCCCTTGTTCCACGGAGGGGCCTTCCCAACCCTGTCCAGATACAGGCCGGGAGAGCAGCTGGCTGCCAGCTTGTGTGGCTCAGCAGGGCGCTGGGAGGCACCGCTGCGGTCAGATAATACGAAACCCCAGGACTTTTTCATTTGGAAAACCTTTTTTTTTGATGACCGTGTTAGAAGCGGTGAACTTGGCGTTGCAAAATGTGAAAGAGACAGCAGTAGCGTGTTGGAGGAAAGACAGCAGAGGCTGATTTTCCAGCCAGCCACTGAGACGTTGCGGCCGTGGGGCTGAATGGAAGGAAGGGCAGGCTCAGTGCGTGGGTGCTGGATCGGTGCGGTGGTGCTGAGTGCGTGGGTGCTGGGTCGGTGTGGTGGTGCTGAGTACATGGGCACTGGGTCGGTGCGGTGGCGCTGAGTGCGTGGGCGCTGGGTCGGTGCGGTGGCGCTGAGTGTGTGGGTGCTGGGTCGGTGTGGTGGCGCTGAGTGCGTGGGCGCTGGGTCGGTGTGGTGGCGCTGAGTGTGTGGGTGCTGGGTCGGTGTGGTGGTGCTGAGTGCGTGGGCGCTAGGTCGGTGTGGTGGTGCTGAGTACGTGGGTGCTGGGTCAGTGTGGTGGCTCAGAGCAAACGCTGCCTATGGGAGGAGTGTGCCCAAAACCACGTACTGCTCTCTTTTGGTGCAGCCTGGGGAGAACTTGTATTAGTACGGCTAGAAAAACGCGACCTTTTGGAAAGCACACTTGTTTAGAAGCCAGAAGAATGCGTTAGGGAATATGTACGTGAAGTGCTAAAATTTTAAGCTAATTTTATGATGATGTTCAACGTGAAGGAAACTGATCCAGCGACCTTTATGCATGTGAGTGATTTAGTTCCAGGTAACATCATCAAATGTGCAAAATGGGGTTGTAAAAGAGGGCAAAATGAAAGTATATCTATTAAACATTAAAAGCCCAGTCCTGATTTGTTGAAAAAACCAAAATGAACTTGCTTGCTAAACATCCTGTTTGGTTTTGTGGTGTTTTTTTTTTAATGATAAATTTCTTATATTTCTTATTAATTTTATATTTAAATTCTAGATGCTTCACAGATGAGCTAAAGTGGAACCATGTGGAAATTCATTTCAGCCTCGGCATTTAATATTATTTGTAGTTAACTGAGGAAATAAGTGGAAAAAATTCTTTACAGAATTTAGTTGTCAAACAAAAGAGGGAGCTCTTCATACACCTGTCCAGCTTTTCCCTATGATTACTTTACAGAGACCCTGATTCAGCAAAATAATTCCTGTGTAGGAATATACTTAAATGCTTTCCTAAATAGCAAGCCTTGTTGCCGGGGGGTGGGGGTAGGGTGTGGTGTTAAGAGAAGCAATTCATACCCTTGCTTTAGTTATTGGCGGTTGACTGTGTCCTTACATGACAAATTCATGCTGATGGGCGTTTTTCACAAGACAAAGATGAAGAAAAATCAATGAAAATGTAAAAATGTTGTGTGAAGCAGACTGTGGTGAATTACAGAAAAAACACCACCACCACAACTGTGTTGTATGAACATATGACGTTTATTCAACAGGATAATTATTTGAGAGGAATAAAATGAAATAGATATTAAAACCACTTGTAAATTAGAATACAGTGAAGTATGTTCTAAAACTATTCAGCAGTTTGATAGAACTGACCTCCTTAAGGTATTTGACAGTTCTGTGTCGAGGGTACCAATCCACAAACCAAATCCTGGTACTTTTAAAAAATTTTGTGCACACTTTCTGTGCATAACTCTTGCCAAATGTGAGACTGTTACACACAGACTGATGTTTTCTTATAGCAGGCACTGTTACTGCTGTCTAAAAAGGTGTCGCTTACACAGTGGTCCTTTGGGCTGTGCTTCCTGATTTATCAGGTAAGCAGAACTTCCTCACAGGGACTGGTGAAAGCAGAAGAATTTTCTGCTTAATTGTTCTAGTTTTGTTGATGGCCCCTTGTCTTCATCCAGTTCTGGGTCAGTTAAGGCAGTAGCAAACCCCCCCCTGACTGCACATTGCAGGATCAGCCCCTGGATGTTCTTTCTTGGCATTACTGTTTCATGCTTCTGTATATTGCTGTAGGAAGCTTGTGCTAATGTGAGAATCTGTTGGGGGGGAGGTTATGACTGAGAGTATTAATTTTTAACTTTAGATCTGTAACTTGGTTTTGTAGAATTAAGTCTATATAATATATAGACTTTTTATACATTTATATTGTTATATAAATTGTGTGTATATAAATCTAAAAATATATGTATATACACAGGCAGTAAAACCCTACTTGATGTTAAGAGTTTCTTGGAGACCAGAAATAGATATATACACATACATGGAGAACTTAGGATAGTAAAGATGCTTTTTATTTAAGTTGAAGATCCAAGTTTTAAAATTCCTTTGTTGTTTGTGTTTGTTAAATTAATAAAACTTAAAGCTACAAAAATTGCCACAGGCTAGAAGATCAGATGAGGTATATTAACTAGATAAAAATTGTCTGAGTTTGTAGCTGAAAAAACTACCACCAAACAGAGTTATTATTTGGGTAATTTTTGCATTACAACTGATCTCATGATCGTAGTCAATCTGTCAATTAATAGATGGTCTGAGGTCTACTTTCACAGTAAGCCTAAAGAATCAACTGCCAAGCAAGGCAGAATCCTGGGGGTTTCTAGTGACCTAGGCCTTGAGATGATGCAAGTCCTTTAAAGAACTCTGGTTGGTGTGTTTCTGTGAAGTTCACATATTGCCAGTGCAGTCATTTTCCAACCACTGCTTTCAGTATGGTTGTCCATTTTAAATAAACAAAAAACTGCAATTGAAATGCAATGTGAAATGTGGAAAAAAACAAAGTAACAACAACAAAAAGATATTTTAATTTCCCTGCTTTTATTAGTGACTTTTGCTGTGGACTTGTGACTGTAAAATTCCCTTCCTACAGGCTTCTGCAAAATTTTCGTATTCATAGAGTGTTAAGAATTTTCAAAATATATTCTTTAAAGATTTGTACTAATTGTTGCTAAGTTACATGGCTGCTGATTGTAAAAAAAAGGACTAGTGCTCATTTTTGCATGGGTGATAAGAAGGAAGTATTTAATTTTCCGAGCTTCAGATATTATACCGTGAAATGAGACTCCTTGACACATGATGGCTAATCCAATCATAATAGCTGGCGACTTTTGTATACACGCCAGGGTGACCAGCCTCCCCGCAGTTCTCACCCCAACTCACAATACCCCAGACATACGCCACATTTTCTGCATCAAAACAGACCAAGGGTCCTCCTGAATCTCCTTTGCAACTGTCTATGGAGCCATCGTAAGTACCTGAAGCAAAAGAGGAAATAAAAAGCAAAAATAAGTTCATAGACAAGCTAGCACGCAAAACGGAGCTCAGGAGGTTTTTCAGGTCCGTGTCACTTCCTGACAGACATTTGCATAGTAGTCACCAGTAAAGGAGGTTCCTAACCTCTTCTATTACTTCTCATTTCTTTTTAAGTGTGGGGCCTTTCTTTACATTTGTGACTGGCCCAAATTCTCCTTTTTTTGCTTTGGTGTCAGTGATGTGAGTCTTGTTTTACCCTGTGCAATAGAGAAGAATTCAGCCATATTGCCTATTATATCCTTAGAAGTAGCTCATAAAAAGTGAACAAAAGCAGGAGGAAAAAGGTAAAAAGATTTGTAGGCTGATTCCTATGGAAATAAAGCTATCGTAATATGCGTATGCCTACCTGTCTGCCTTTGGTGTCCTCTCTACCCAGTAATTCATTGGCCAGTTTCATCTGTACAGAGCTGTACAGAGAGGCAGAGGCCTCAAAATTATTTTCTCTACCAGCTTTATGAAAATAGATGGGCAGGTACAAGAAGGAGAGCATAGGAATGCTGGGATGGGAGGGAGAGCAACTGTCTGTAAGTGCCCTCACTGCAAGGTCTCAGTCACAGCGTGGACCTTTTGCAACACCAGACAGCAGCCCCGAGGTACTTGTGCGTAGGATCCAGTGCTCTTTGTGAGTTTCAGTGCTCAGGGAACTACTTGTTTGCAATTCAGCAAATATAGTGCTCGTGAAAAAAATAAGAGTGACAGATGTGATAGAAACGCTGCTACAGAGCTAGCATATCATTTATGCTTTGTCCTATATACTCAGTAAAAGTTTATTAATTTCTAACACCCTTACTACTTTTCTGTTTGGTTGATTGACCTAGTATGAAGGAACACATACTAAGCAGGAGTCTCCAAGTTTTTAAAAATATAACCTCTTTCTTGAATCTCTACATTACTGAGACAGAATTTTGTGAACTTTTACGGGATTAGTAATTCCAGCTCTGAAAACAAGATTTTAGTGACTTTACTCAGTTTAATTAATATTTGCTTGTATAACTCCCATAGATACTAGCCCTTCATTCCAAAATTTGTATTTGCATTAGGGAGGGGAAGCTAACCCCAGATCCCCCTTTTCTGATGTTGTCCTATGTGATACTGTCTTTGTTCCTTCCTGGTAAAGTATGATCACTTGAAATACCTTGAAGATCAAGGAGAGAAGTTACAGAACTTGCACAGTAGACAAACCCAGTATCTTATAGATGTCGTGCTGAATTTATCAGGAATGATTTGGCTTTTATATCTGTTTTTTATTTTTCTTGGTAAGTAGTTTGTTTAAATATTGCCTTTACTTCTTGATTTAAAGAACAGTTGAAACTATCTGCCCCGTAATTTGAATACTTATTGCTCTTTTAGTCATGTATTTGGCATACCTTTTGTTACCTGAGAAGCAAAAAATGTGTATTCAAAATCTTTATTTTGGTACTAGGAGTGACAACCAGTTTCCTGGCCAGACTAATCTTAGTTTGAAAAGTTAATTGTATTTTTCCTGGGGTGCAGTGTGGTAGTAGCAAATGTGTAAGCAGATGAATAGTCATATTCTAGTCAATGGGACTACTAATGTGCTCTAAGACAGGCATTTGCTTAAATGTGTTGCTGAATCAGAATCAAATATAGTAAAGGTAGGAAGTTTAGTGGGCTGTAAAGTGCTTGTGTATTTAGAAAACATAACTCAAACTGCATGCCGCAATTTGCCCACATAATCATAGAAACTTGGCATAATGTCATCTTAACTCTGTTTATAAATAGATATATTATGTGGATGCATCTAAGCTCCAATGGCTAGCATTTTGCTAAGGGTGATACTGTGGTAATGGGTTTATTGTCTTTCCCAAGTCTAAAAGATTCCCAGCCAGTCTGTCTGACCTTATAAACAGTGGGTTTGATGGTAGAGAAATTATAGTAAGAAAATTGATGCTTACCTGCACATGCCATTTGTTTAAAAAATCGTCCTGGATACAATTCAGAACAATTCTGAAATAAATTAACATTGCCCCACTTGAGGATATATTGTTTAGTATAACCTAGAAAAGAATAAACTTTTCTAAGTTAAAAATGGTAAGTACCTATTAGACACTCTTAATATCATAAATTAAAAGTTATATATTTGCTTATCTACAGAATATAATCTTCAATATTATAAACCAGGTACCTTAAACTGCCACTAACACGCCATGTGAATTGCGGTACATTGGCCATATATTTCAAAATAAAAGTGGAGTGGTTTAATTGCAGTGTTAAATACAGTACTGTCATTTTGTAACATTCACCCTTTGCCTTTCCTTGTCTTCCTCAGTTTTTTTCCTCCGTTTTCCGTATCAAGGTTTTCAGACACTGGGAAACTCGTATATTGTTTTCTATGAAATGGAGATGTGGCTCTGATCACCCTTGTTACCTTTTTTCCAGTTCTACTCTGTCTTTTTGGGATGAGCGGACCAGATATTGAAGATGGAGTTGAACTATTTATTCACAAGGTTAAGGAGATTCTCTGTTTTGTTCTCTGTCCATTTGCTAGTAATTCCCAACTTTGCATTTGCTTTATGGACTGCTACTGACTATGGACAGGAGAAGCCTCACAAGCAGTATGCGGTAGCTCCAACACCAGGCTGTGATACAAAACAAACGCTTCCCAAATCTTTGAAAGTGTGATTACATTTGGCTTATCTGTCTCTGTGCAACCTTTTCTGGGCTAAACTCAAACATGGCTGAGGCGAGGTGTGCCGAGTTTCATAACTGTTGGCTGCAGCTCAGATCCTCTTCGGCAGGGGACAGAGGGTGTGACTATGGGCCGCTGTAAGCTACTAACCACCACTTGTTAAATATAATTACCAGGTCTCCAACGCTAATATAAATCTTAGATTGGCAAAAGGAACATTTCTTATTGTTAGGGTAGTTTTCAACCAGGGGTGTCCCCCAGATCAATTTACCAAGTGGCTGAAACAGCAGAGGAAGCAGTACTGAAAAGAGAACCAACAGTGACAGCCAACCACAGCCTATGTTTTCTGTACTCAGCCTCTTCCGAGTGCTTTGTGCACAACTAGTGTTCACCCTTTTCAAAATGAAAGCTCACCACAATTAGAAAACAAGTGATACAAATAATACATTATTGTAGTAAGCACTAAAGCAAATACCTTTCTCTAGTCCCCATCCAGAAACCTTGCATCTGTCACCAGCCTTGAACATATACTCTGACCAGGGGATACAGGCAGGCGTGGTGTATTGCAGGGAGCATTCTCCTTTCTCAAAACCTCTCAGCTCCAGCAGAGCAATGTCATTTTCATAAGTTGATGCATTATATTTTTCGTGTATTATCAGTTGTTTTAGTCTGAAAGTATCTGTCTCTTTGTCATACAGTATTGTATCCAACAGTCCAATCCAGACACGGTACAGATGAACTCGACTTGCCCTGGAAAAAAACAGTGAAATAAAATAGGTTTTTGTACTTAACACAAGCACTATACATTTCAACTAGCTGTAAACTTTTGCACTTTATTAAAGTTTCTCTAGAATAAAAATTCATATTATATACATATAGTTTCTTTCTGGACTTGATGTCCAGGTTTTTCTGAAGTGTAGCAAATGCAAGGCGGATGACACTGAGTACTGCAACTAATACAGAAAAAAACAGTAAAGGCCAACATCTGTGTTTAGTGCTGAGACAAAGAGAAAGCAGGCATTTATGCCTCTCTGATTTCAAGTGAAAGAAGAGTGAGCAGATGTGGATGGGATCCTGGGACTGGCAAATCTTCCCTGTCTACTCTTGCTTGTTCTGGGGAATATATAACCCCAGGGACATTCTCAGGGAACAGATCCTGGACTTCCCCATTATAGAGATGGGCAAGAGAGGCGATTCCCTGGATCTCCCTTTCAGGCAAAGTGGTTACACTGAACCTTTCCTGCCTGCCTGCTTGCTATCTGACTGAAGAATGCCATGTCTCTTTAAACTCATCATTACTTTTTCATCTTTCTATTCACTGCAAAAATATTCTACTGTCTGAATCTTCCCCATCATTAACATGGGTGAGTCAGTGTTTTAAATTGTTTTATTCAATAGGCAAATACGAATTAGCAAGCAGGTAGCTAAGAAGGGCAATAATATCCAAATCAATTTGCCTTGCAAGAAGAAAATATTTTCCCGGTTTGTTGTTTTTACCTGACACAATGTGCAGCAGTCAGAACCCAACAGCCACCAATATAAACCCCTCCACAGTACACTGTTGCACCTTCACTGCGAGTTTCCTTAATTGCCACTTGCCAAGGGAATTCACCCTATTCAAACAACAAAGACCCAAATAATGTGAAAGCATGACAATTGTACTATATTTAGTGCATAAAGGGAAACACACTTCTTGAATCACCTCATCTCCTTGACTATACCTGATTGTAAATAAAAAATCTGCTATCCAGCAATTGTGAACTAGGCTCCATCTGATCTAAGGATATATATTCTAAAATGCAGTAATTTTTTTCAGTCTTCTGACTTTGTGCAATGCCTCCTTCCCTCCAGCTTTCTGTCATGAAACCCCTTGTAGTCAGAGAAGCATGTAGAATCTGATCTGGTATGATGGAGTATAGCATTTTTGACTGGATTCTGTTTCAAAGGCACAAATTTAAATTCCATTTTGTCAGAATTGTTATTTCTAGCTATAGTATTAAGTATTTTGTTGAATCATTTTCAATGTGTACTTGTACTGTAATGGTCAATTTTGCAGCTCCATATTTTAGTTTATAAATTGTGCTTCTCTTTACTGCTGTTCAGTGCAATGCCACTACTGCTGCAAAACATGAAATTAGTGTTGTAGCTGATTTTGTTATTTCCGTACTTTTTAACAGAAGGACAATAATGCCCACTTAAATTGATGCTGAATGAACTCATATCTTGGTAAGGTATTTTTTTACCTTTCTTGCAGTCTCTCCACCTACGATTCTTTTCCGTCGAGTTAATGTGTGATTTGTGAGACCACAGTGTACTTGGGGAAGAAGTGTCTTTATCATTTTTCTTTCTTTAACAAAAAGGAAAAATGTGTCTCAGAATTCAGGTATCCATTCTCTCTGTTTGGAGACATGTTTATCTGTATCTTGAAAATGTATTTTGAAAATTTGAATGGTCTGAATATGCCAGTAGATGCAGTAGCAGGAAAGCAAAGACCAAAAATTTTGGTGTCTGGTTTCGCTTTGAAAATTGCTTATGTCTTAGCATCACATTACTTCTTTTCATTTTCCGTTGCTGCTTGCATTCAGGCAAATAATTTTAAAGCAGTTCCCCCAGATTTGCTGAGAGTTTACCTCCACCAGTTGCCAAAACATGCAGATGTGGGTCCTCAGCCAGGAGGAATTATTGTGGCATGAAATTAGCGAAAAGCGAGACAAATAGTAAGGCCCAGAGTGTATGTTAGTAAATCACAAAGCCCAAATATCCTAGTGTTCTGGACCTAGTCAGCTGGCTGGTAGCTAGAAGGCCACTAATAAGAGGGTATACTGTTGTTTTTGGAGGGTTGGTTACACTTACCTTCATCTATACTGTGATTTTCAGCACCTTTGTCTTTGCCTGTAGTAGAATAACAAAATACTAAAAATATTGGTAAGCACTTAAATTTGTTCTATTATTTGAATATACGTTTGTGTGCCAAAATCGTGGTACATGTTTTAAATGCATAAGGGCATACCATTTCACATGGACAGCAATATTCTCTCAGCCTGGTGCCTGTTGTTTCCTTTCCTACTAGGCACTCTTTGGCTGCCTCAGCCTACAAAGGACCTACATGCAGCAGACACTCAATCATAATGACATGCCATCTACTCTGCTTTCCATACCTAGGGAGCGCTTCTGCAGAGAAACCCCGAGAAATGGCCTTTTTTTATGGTTTTTGATCTCTAAAGTGATATCCCGTTCTCCTCCACCAGGAAACAACAGAAATTCCTCCTCCTGCCCTATCAACCTTTTGAAGCTTTCTAAAGCCCAAAGGAGTATTAGGTAACAGGATTTTTTTTTTTTTTTTCCCCAATTTAGATGATGCTGTTGTGTACTGTGTACCTCTTTTAACAGAGTAAGGGAGGGTATTCAACATGAGAGGTAAATTAAATGCTTCCTGAATCTGGTTTGTCAGCTTTTATTCAAACAAAACGGCCATTGAATTTAGTTCCTAAATGGAGGTTAAGGATTGTGTCTGTTCTCATGTTACTGACAGTAATGTTTACATTTAGAGTTCAGTTTACCCTTACTAATTACCATTTACCAATAGTGTTTACTTTTTGGCTTTAGACTTTGCCTCTTATCAGAGCAAGGAAAAACATTCTAATTTTAAGACAAAACAAAATCTTTTCATCAGTGCGGGGAACAGCACAAAAGAGTTATTATATTGACAAACTAGTTGAATTCCTCATCTGAGAGGAAAATATTCCTGCCTGCCCTGTCTATGCTTTCTTAACAAATTGGGGATACCAGTTTGATAGATGGCCACGTAAGCAAAAGACATAATCTGCCTTAAGCCTCCACAACATCATCTGTTTCTTCCTTCCTTTAGTTTTCTCGCTATTCTTTTCTAGACGGAAAGGGAAGAAAATTATGTAACCTTTTCTTCCTACTATGCATAACATAACATTGGGAAGACTAATTCTTGCATGCATTTTGGTTTTGCTAATCTGTTAAATAATTTAATAATATGCATTGTGTAGTCTCTAGGTATAATTGAGCAGAATGAAAGGAAACAAACAAAAACATCTTTGAGAAGGAAACCTGCACAGAGAGCTTGAGCTTCATCCTCTCCTGTGAGGCAGTCAATTTCTTTGTTACAGACATTCTTATGTGGAATACAGATATTTGACCGACAGTGGAAACTGTTGTCTCTGCACTCTGTAACACAGGAGAATTATAAATGTAAATCACAGGATCATATGATTCAGCAACCTCACATAGTTTGAGAGCTTTTTAAAATACAAACACAATATCATATCCTTGTTACGGGGGACCTGGGTCTTGATAAATAGATCACAAAAGCAGGCTCTGTAAGTGTAAAACAAAATGAATACTTGGCTCTCCTCATTTTACAATCTTGAAGTTTTAAGACTTAAAAAATGTGCATCTTTGTTACCAGTTCAGTACTGTACATCTAGACTTGGTATCAGTCCTTACCAGTTTCATCCACAAAACATGCCCACACTCAACCTCAGCCAAAGGACCTCCAGTTTTGCCAGCATTACTGATCATCTCAGATGAGGAATTTATGATGCTTGGGTCAAATTTCCCCTCCAAAATCAGAGTCCAAGCTGGCTTTTGGTTGAATGAACTAAATGCCTAAATGCAGGGTTAGAAATCAAGAGTCCTATTTTGAAGATACTGGATTTAATAACTTATTTCTTCTAAAATTCTTGTTTATATGAAACATTATTATAAACCTGAGAACCCCTTTCCTTTTAATTCCTGTGATCACTTTGTATGTTACCAAAAGCAAAGCAGTGCTTGAATTTATGGCAGGAATTTTTGAGCTACTTTATAATCTTATGTCAATCTACTATTTAAGGATGTATGTCTTTAACAGAAAACAAGATACTTCTCTAAAAGTATCCAGATATCCCAATATGATCCAAAGATCACCAAACTCAGTGGAAATACTTCTTTTGATTCCAGGAAGCATTGTTTTCAGCGCGTATGGCTGAAACAGCACTATTTTGGTCAAGTGGAATCTGAATAAATGTCCTGTAAGTATATGAAACCACAGGTATTTCTTATTTTCTTCTAAAATGCCTGTGACTGTGTTTCCATAATTATCAGATTAAATTTACTAACAATTGTAAAACTACAAAATTAAGGTTATTTAGGGATAGTGATGGGATTTGTAACTCACATTACCGTTTGGCACCTGAAACCCAACTTCTGAAACTATTCTCCAGCGTTCAGGTCATGCTTGATCCATTATTTGTTTCTAATCAAAATTGTTATAGCTGGAATTGCAGATGCTGAAAAAATGACTGCTCATGAACAAGTAATGCAACAGGAACTGTTCACAGATATTCTATGGATAATCTTGCATTAGTAAATAAATTTGAGACATCTTACGTTGGTTAAAGATAGTTCACTGGAAAAATAGTATCTTTGTTTAACTACTATTGATTTCTCCCAACTAAAAATACATTTTCATTCTAACGTGGCTTATTTCTTTTGTATCAATATTTAACGGCCTCCTAAATAATCTCATTGTATTTCCTCATCCTCCGATGAAATCCAGATTCTCAGAGATCACTTGCCTGCTTCAAAAAATTACATTATGCCTGCTTTTTTTGCACTTGGAAAAGAGACTTTAGCTGTTACATCACTGTAAAAATTCTTTGAGGGAAATGATTTTGAAACAGCTGAGAAAGGAAATTATTACCTCTACAGCACAGTTCATCACTTAGGTCTCCGCAGTCATTGATTCCATCACAGGCTTTATTCAGAGAAATGCACTTCTTGTTGACACAACGAAACTCACCATCTGAACAAGCTGTGCAGCATGAAAAAAATGAAGTTAGTGTGGAAATGTCTGTAGGTTCACAACTGCCCACAGAAATATTCTGGTTGTGCATTTTATTCTATCAGCAGTTTGGCCTATCAACAGTAGGGCTCAGTAATGTAAATAGGAATCTTTTTTATTGTTTTAATTGCTTTCTCATCAAGCTTTCAATGTGTCCACATATTTTCCTCCTCCAACTTGCAGTAGCCTGGCAAAAGGGAACTCCATTTTTTCTAGACAAGGACTAAACCAGAAATGATCGGTTCAAACCCATTGTAAATGATTCAGGTGATAAAGATGATTATGGATATTCCCTCTCTAGAAAGAAGTCACCAAGAATATGTGAACTCCTACTTTTGTGGCATAAGAAAAACCTGAGACAATTCATAGCTCTCCTAACCAGAAGCTTCTCAGGCTGATGCTTATCAGTGCCAAAGAAAGCCCGCTACACAGAACAGAAAGCTTTTAGAAGTCAAAACAAGGACTTGATTCCACTTACATCGACAAGAAACTCAGGAGTCCTAAAACTCCTTCGAAGACATGAGCAGTTCCGCTATAGTCATGCTTGTCTGGCTACAGTGCTGCTAGTGTCCTAATTGATCTCCTTCATAGACAAAGCGGTGAGTAGGAGGTTGTCACCTGTCTCCTCACCAGTTAACCCAGGAGAGACAAGACTTGTGGGATACAGTATACCTTGGTACCCTTAGAAGGGATGGGGGAATAAACAGAACCGTGGGTGAAATATATTTACTTTTGGGAAATATCTGTAAAAATACTTTAGGAGCAACAGTGATTTTCCAAACTCATAAACTCAAGACTGTCTTGACTCAAGACTGCCTCGACTCAAGACTGCCTCGATTGTCTTAAAGTCTGCAAAAGAATTATTTAAAAAAATCAAAAGGTTTCAGTGCAGGTTTACTGGGGCTGACAGTTCAGCAAACTAGGTCCTAATTATTTAAAATAAACTTACAATGTAATAACCCCAAGTAGATAAAAAACTAAAAAATCTACTAACCTCTGAGATTTTCATGGCACTGGAGGCTAACAAATCCCTCATTACTATCTCTTGATTTCATCTCTATGTGACATTCAGCAAGACTTGTCTCTAGGCCCCTGCAAATTATTTGCAGACACTGCAATGAATTTAAGGCAGATTCTGTGATGCTGGAAGTGGCTTGGTAATATTCAGCACCTCTGTGAGAATACAAATAATAATAAAAAATTATATCATTTCCCAATGGATTGTCCACTGCTTTTATTGTTTAGAATTTGTATGATTTTCCTCAGTGTTAAAGAATTTTGGTCATGGCTAAGAAAAGAGCAGACTTCCCATGGAATCGTCTAGGGGTAAGTAGATGTTTACTTTGGAATTAAAAATAAAACAAAGTGCTAGTTTTTGCAGGTTGCTGCAAAGAACTGTCCCTAAATCCATATGTAGCTCTATGACAGTCACTGTGTATCATGGTGGATAGAAAAGTCTCCTTATGTAGCAAAACTTGTAAGCTCAGATCTCCCCCTCTCTCTGTCGACACAGGTGAGTCATAATTTGGAAACCATCCTGCATGGGGTCAAGTATCCTTGCTTTCATCAAAACCAATGCATATTGAGGAAGCTCAGGCCACTGCAAGGATAGGATTGATTTTATCTCCCTTGGGGTTACCTGAGCGGTATGCTCCTAACAGTGTATGTGTCCCCTAGCTTAAAGAAATACGGATCGAGTAAATAAGTAACTAGAGAGGCTTACAATGGGACTCCAGGCCCGAATGCTCTGCTATCTAAAGAGATACTGATCAGGACCAGGAAATATTTGCCTCTCACCTAAAGGGGACAATTTAGGGCACTGCAATAGCATTTTTAGTCTTCGGGTAGGGTTGGGGAGGCAGCCCCACCTGACTAAGTTAAATTAGTTGTATATGTGTAAAATTAATATGTACAGGATATAGAGTTGACTCCTTAAGAGGAGCTGAATGTGCAGCTCCTGCGTGGGTGCAGGAAAAAGAACAAGCTCTGTGTGGCTTCAGCCGGTCCTGGGGAGCAAAGCAAGCAATGGCAGTGGAGCAAGGGGTGAAGAAAAGAAACATGTTCTGGTTCTTGTTAGTCTGCCTGGTGCAAGTGGCAAAACAGAGTTGTACCCTGTTGTCAGCTAGCGCAAGAAACTTTGCTCTGCATACAGGGTATTGCTCAGAGCTACTTGGGGATGGTCCATCTATGCACTTTCCCTTACACAGACCTGAGAGAAAACCTCTGCATTGGTCTGCAGCTTTATTTTGAAAGTAAAACAATTATAGTTTCTATAGTTGTAATCTGTAATAGAACACAGAAATCTGTTTTGACTTTCAGATGTCAATTTAAGAAGCTTTATCAGAGTATTGTAGCCAATACATTTTTCATGAGTTTTCTGTCTTAACTGTTGGCTGACTGTGGCTGAGACTTACATAACCATCGATACTTTTTCAGATCCCTTGCAGTTATCCAGAGATAAATTCCCCAAACTTACAATTCAAAGCCAAGGTGCTTGCAAGCCACGTTTGCTTCATTCATAGTCCACTCACTATCACATACAAAAAAGTCATTACTTTGATTCACAGGTTTTACTCGAAGCAAACTTGAATCTCCATGGCCCACAGAGACTGAAAAGGTTCCTTAAAAAAAAAAGAGAAATAAAAAAATTCTCTAAATAAAATCATATTATATAGGTGTATCTAGTGGAAAAACAGCACAGAAACAAATAAGGACTAATTTTGTATTGACAGCCAAAGTTTGTAAGGAAAGAACAGTAGACTGGAAATCAGAAGCTTCAGGTATTATTCCTGATTTTTCTGAGGATTGACTTTGTGGCTTTGAGCCCGCCACTTTTCCAAAATATACCAGTTTCAGGACACATGAGGGTAGTATTTCCCACCACGTAAGCGTACCTGGAGGTGTACCAAGGAAAGGTTGCATCTTAGTGTAATGACTTTCATTAGAGGACTTTTGATAACCAACCAGTAACACTTCAAGTGATTTGGCCAGATCCTGCTTCTATTACCTGTGTAGCAAAACTTCCGCTGTTTACAGTGGAGCTGTATAGAGAGCACACCAGGAATGCATCAAGGCTCTCCGATCCTTTTCTGTGGCATAGGCAGAATTGAATTTTTGCCACCCTGCGGGCGATGGGCTGAGCTGCTGCTTCTGTGGGGAAAGGGCGGGATGGCACTGGGACAGAAACTGGGCAGGAGAGCCCTGGGCCTGGCTTGCTCCTCCTGCTGCCAACGGTGGAGGTGGGGCTGGAGGATGGGTAGGAACAGCAACTGCTACTGCTAAGAGAGGCCACCTGCCTAGTTAGCAGGAGCCATTTCTCCCCGCGCTCAGGCAGAGGTGCAGCCTAAAAAAGAGGTGAGAACAAACAGCTGCTTGTCTGTGCGCCAACTGTCACGGGTTTGCAGGGCAACAGCTTTCTGTTTTGACGAAATCCACAGTGTGAACATGATTGAGGTGAACACGGCTTACCTTCTCCCCGTGCACTCGCACACACACCCCAGCAGCTTGACTCCATTCCTTGGACTCTTGCTCCTGTGCGGTCTGTCCCTCTCCAAAAGACACCCTCTCTGCTAATGTTCTCAGCAGGCCAGGCCCTCTCCTGCTGTGCCACCCACCCTGCTTGGAAACCTTTGAGCTCTTTCCTGTGTCTATTTCTCCCCTTTCTACCTGATGGTTTGAGCAACCTACCAGTAGCAGGGTGACCCGGGCCTGTCAATCACTTTATTTTTATGAAAATCAACAGATACTGCCCATTTCCAATGACTTCTCATTTTCTGTTTCATGTTCTTATTAGTGCAAGGAAATCAACAGACTTTCTGAGCTGTAAATAGTAAAGCATCTCCTTGGCCACAAACGACTGACGGATAATACATTTTGGAAAAGGAGGTGTTAATACCTTCAGACATGCATTTTCCCTTGTGCAGAAACTTTGCTTCGGGACGTTGACACTCATAGCTCTTTAGGTGACAGTAAGTGTGGAAGTACTTTCCATTGGTAGAACAAACTGAAGAGCCATTCTTTGGGCACTGGTAGGGAAGCTTACAAAGGCACTTTCCCTCCACACATCGTTCCCATGGGTTACAAAAAACTTTCTCACAGGACTTGTGTGTGTATTCGTTGCTTAAGCATTCTCCTATGAGGTACGTGTCTTGCTCAGCTGGCTGGGCAGGCTCAACCTGCTGAAACTGGTTTTCTTCAGCATTAGATGCTGCATTCTGCAAAGCACAAAGTTTTTTTTTAAAAAAAAAAAAAAAAAGAGTAAGACTAGGAACTGCACCAAGAGTTCTGCAGATCCCTTTACTGACCTCAACAAAGCGTTCATTCATAAGCCTTCTCCTATTTTATGAGCACAAAGGTGCTAAATATCATTTCTAGTGTTTATTCCCTCGTCTTTGGCCACCTCATCTTTCGCTGTTTTTCTGAACTTTTTTTTTCTTTTTGGATCATTCACCTGGCATGATCTTCGCTCTTACTGCTCTGCCGCAAAGTTTACACTCCTTACTCTTCAAACATCAACTGAAACGCACAGCAGATTATAAACATATTTTAAGCCAATGGTTTATAGCATACCACAGCAATGGGATTGTAAGGAAATCAAATCATAAGGGGACTTAAGCACCAGAAAAATAAAAAAAATAGCAACTTGTTTTATTCTGAGACTTTTTTGTTGGCTTGGTTGGCTTTGGGTTTAAACATCACCTGCAAATATTTATGAACTACTTAGAAGCAAATAAAAAAATTTAAAATTAATTATTTGTTTCACTGTGTGACTGCTGAAGTAACAAGCATCTTAAAGAAATCTGAAAATTAAGTGCCCTTCCTTATCAGCTCTTTTCCTGTTTCATGCACAGCGGTGGATTTGCAATGTGATTGCTGGTCATCATTGGACTGCAAGTGCAGATCCTGACCCTCTGTCTGACTGCCTCTCGGCGAGTGACTCTGCACCTGGGTTTGTGCAGTTCTCTGGTGACTTCGTTGCTGCCCAAGTGCTTTTGCTTACTATGATCTATGGGTAGGAAGTGTTGAAACATGAAAAATGTATATGGATGGACTTTGCATAAAAATGGGAGAGAAAGGTTAGTCCTCAAATGTGATTTATCAGCTTTGACTGGGCCAACTGAATCAACAGAGATGAAGTTTAAAGTTCTTGTGAAGAAATCCTGACCATAGTAAAGTCAGTGGGGATGTTGTTGGGGCAGAATTTAATCCAACAAAACCCCTTTTAATGGTTGTATAATCTTACTAAATTCTTCCTGCTGTTCTCAGATCAGTAGAATCCAAACTGTGAGCCGGGTCCGGCTTGGCATAACTCCCATATCGTACTAGACATTTTCCTGAACAGGAACAAAAGGTGCTGATTTTTATCTGAGCGTTTCTCTAAAAGAGTCAGGGCATGTTGAACGCTCAGCCCAGGTGGGCTTTTTGGGACACTTTTGCCAGAAGAAATTCCACAGCAATCCTTCAGGCAGTACAATATACCATGTGGCCACATTAGAAGACTGCAATCTAATTTCTTAAAAATGGGGGGCAGGGAAAATTGCAGCACCTTTCTGTGGTCAACCGTGCTTACAAATTGGGTTTAGGATAGGATCATGATTAAAATCTTTTCCAGAAGCCTGTCAGCATAAACCCCAGATAGAATCAATACATGAAAGAGAAATAGCAAGCTTCAAACGTTCAAGCTAGGCTCAAACAAATGTATGAAACACAAATACTATGAAAGGAAACTTAAAAAAATCAACTGTTTTTGCTTTTATAATAATAAACTGCTTTTTTTTTTTTTAAATAAATTACTGCTACCACAATAAAATAAATTCTTACCTCTGATCCACAAAAACAAAAGAGAGACAAGAAAATCAAGAAAACCGGGGCCACTCGCATGATGAAATTTGATCTGGCTTTGTAGACAAATTGCTCTGGCTGGGATTCTTTTGAATGTCAGTTGTTAGATTTATGTTTAATTTTTAACCATTAGTAAAATATTTTGAAGTGTGTTTAGAAATAAAGTACAGGAGCCGCAACTATTAACTGATAAAATTGGTCTCTCCAAAAGGATCCTGTCTCATTTCAACTGGTTTTACTGTAAGTGCAAGATGAGATAACAAAAGTAGAGCCCTTAAATGATTAAAAGAAAGCACTTATTAAGGATACGCATTTCCTTTCCTTTGCCAGAGGAGACTGATCAGGTCATTGCTCTGGTTCTCCTGATTATAGGGCATTCATCTTTG
Source organism: Burhinus oedicnemus (assembly GCA_008921705.1). Taxonomy (NCBI): domain Eukaryota; kingdom Metazoa; phylum Chordata; class Aves; order Charadriiformes; family Burhinidae; genus Burhinus; species Burhinus oedicnemus. Next base: position 343,259 of record VFFE01009043.1, read on the forward strand.
CCAGATTATGGTAAAAGATAAATGCGATTTTATATAAGAGATATAGATGTCTTCATATATCTGGACAGAAAGAGTCATATCCATGTAGTGTCCATTATATATTCAGCTGGATTACAAGCTCATATTACACGATTTGTATAGCGGATTTGCAAGTATTTGGCAAACGCTTTAAGTATTCTTCGGAAAGTGGGTTTCCATGACAACTTTAAAGCCAACGGAACCAATCTACCCCCCCCCCCCCCCCCCCCCC
>VFFE01009043.1:343528-491393 GCA_008921705.1 Burhinus oedicnemus
TTTTTTTTTTTTTTTTTTTTTTTTTTGTAACGCTGCCGTTGAGTACTTGAATATCAACAATTGTACTGGAAAGAAAAATGTTATGCATATTTCTGTTTGATAACTGTCATGGTTTAACCCCAGCCAACAACACAGCCCCTTGTTTGCCACCCCCCGCTCCCCCTGTAGGGTAGGAAGAAGAGGGAGAAAAGGAGAGGAAAAAAAGACTCATGGGTTGAGATAAAGACAGTTTAATAGAACAGTAAAGGAAGAGGAAAATAATAATAATGATGATGATGATGGTAAAAGAATATACAAAATAAAGTGATACAACACAAGTTGCTCTCACCACCCGATGATGGATTGCCCAGCCTGTCCCGAGCAGGGATTGCGGATTCGTGCCCCGTGGCCAACCCTCATTTATATACAGAGCATGACTTCTATGGTATGGAATATTCCTTTGGCCAGCTTGTGCCTTGACATAAAAGGCACAAGTGCTTCTATGAGAAGCTGAAAAAGTCATTGACTAATGTAAATATTACTTAGCAACAGCTAAAACAATACGTATTATCAACATTATTCTCATACTAAATCCAAAACACAGCAGCTACTAGAAATAAAGTTAACTCTATCCCAGCTGAAACCAGGATAATGACTTAATGGAAGAGGCGGTGATACCTTTCCAATGGCAAGACCTAGGGTTCTGTAGCTAGCTAAATAACAGCTCCAAAGCATAGGGAGGAGAGTATGCTGATTTATGACAAAGACAGAAAGCATGACTACTAAGTAAACTTCTGGTAAAGGGTTGTAGATAATACACACTTAAAACTGTCAGTGAAAGCTGTATTTTTAGTATGTTCTGAAAGTCTAGTTTGGACAGAATACTTGAAATGCAGTGTTTGAGAGAGGGGCAGATGACCTGGTAGATCTCATCCTTCTTTGCTTTTTAAACATCAGCCTGGAGAAAAGGAGTCTCAGGAGAGACCTCATCGCTGTGCTTGAAAGGAGGTTGTAGTGAGGTGGGGGTCGGTCTCTTCTCCCAAGTAACAAGTGATAGGGCAAGAGGAGATGACCTCAAGTTGCGTCAGGGGAGGTTTAGATTGGCTATTAGGAAAAATTTCTTCACCAAAAGGGTTATCAAGCATTGGAACGGGCTGCCCAGGGAAGTGGTCAAGTTGCCATCCCTGGAGGTATTTAAAAAACACGTAGACATGGTGCTTAGGAACATGGTTTAGTGGTAGACTTGGCAGTTGATGGTTGGACTTGATGATCGTAAAGGTCTCTTCCAACGTAAATGATTCTATGATGTACTCCTCAATTAAAGCTGAAGTTAATTTTTTCTTACATTGCAGTTTCTTCCCTCTTCTCCCTACCCTTCACCTTTGTGTGCAGCGAGGCACAAGTGTTTCAAAGTTTTTTTGGTTTGTTTGTTTTAATGTTCTGTTGCGTTGCAATTAATTAATAATTAGTCATTAATAGTTGTAATTAATTTTTTGCTCTCATGAAAGACAGTTATTGTGGACTTTTATTAGTGTCTTTAATATTTTGGATGTTGTGTATCAGATATTAAACAATACCTAAAATGAGCAAATGGTCCCTAGAAGAGACAAGGTACTAGTAATTGACCTAGTAACTGTCCAGCAATTGGCAATTTCTGGTCTTTTGTTGCTGTTCTTTTGCTTTCAGAAGCTGTCAGTGAAATAAGTTGTTATGCATACCAAAGAATTTTTATGCTCCTCAAAGTGTAATTTCTTTCCTATGCTCAGGAGGATTTGGAGGAGGAAGAGGTGGAGGAAGAGGAGGAGGATTCAGGGGAGGAAGAGGTGGAGGAGGAGGAGGATTCAGAGGAGGAAGAGGTGGTGGAGGAGGCTTTCGGGGTGAGTGTGCCGTTTTTACGTTTCAGTAATAAGAATGGCTTCTGATTTCTAAAGCTTTTCAATACTAATCAGAATGTTGTATTTCTTAATCTCTTATAGATGTTTATAGTTTTCTGCAAAAAGTTTCTGTGCATCACAGTAGCTAGCTTAAACTGAAGCACAGTATTCTGCATTTTTTGATGCTTGTGTAAGACCATGCTAGTTTTTTGCATTCCAAAAGGACTGTGAGAACAGATAATGATGATAAATTATTTTATTTTTTTCAAGACATTTAGTGTTATGTATATAATTTATTTGCTTTAAATGTATCTAAGGTGTGATTTTTTTTTTGTGTATATTTTTCTTCCCTCTTAAAATAGGAAGAGGATATTAAAAATGGAGCCACAAGTGTCTCCCCGCTGTTACTGTATCATCTGCAGAAGTGAAGAACAAGGAAAAATTTTTGTAAAGGATCCTGAAAAAGTTCATTTTAAAAAGAACTTGAAGCTGTAAAATGACAATTATTGTTACACTTAATGACTGTTGATCAACACATGAGGAGAGCATAGCTCCGTGGGAAGAACTGAAGACTGCTCAGAATATACTTGAACTTTTTTAACTAAGCCAGGATTCAATTTTATTCTTAAACTGTTCATTTCTGACAAGTGACATAGTCAATACTTGACTTCATGTTGGAGTTTGGAGTAAACAATCAATTGAAATGTTTTTTTTAAAAACCCTACGGGTTCACTACGTGCACATTCGTCAGTATGAACCTGTTACCTATGTGTGACTGATCCCTAGTTCTCATCCTCTTTTTGTATTGAACCTTCTGGGTTGCTCTAAAGTGGATATCCTGTTTAAACAACCTTTGTGAACCTTTTTTTACAAACTAAACTTCAGAATTTTGTGTTGATAGATCTATTTTTTTTTTTATACATAAGAATGCATAAAAGGAAAGAAAGATAGCAAAGGATGTTTTGTGAATTTTTGTGTGTAAATCTCAATGAAAGCCAAAGGCATTAAGACATCTTCTTAGAAGCTGCTGTCTAATGAATAAGACAAAGTTAATACTATTTTTAAGTCACCTAATTGTATCTAATTACACTGATATTAAAATTGCTAAGGGTTTTTAACTGCCCCCACCTCCCCTTAGCCTGTTTCTCTTGAGGTTTTGATGTCCTGGTACCGCTCCTCTGTAGCACTCTGAGCGTGCGTAGGGCTAAGATTAGATAGCCCATCACAGAACTCCTCTGCACACAGTGCTTTCAGTTAAGTATTGCTTAAAAAAAGGCATGAAAAAAAGCTACATGAGTCTTTGGTCTTTTTAATTGGATGCATTATAAGGATTGTTGAAAAGCTAGTAACTGTCTTCTCTTAAGGATGGAGGAGAACAAGGTGTCTCTCTACTCCTTAACTTCGGCAATAAAATAAGAACAGAGAAGTAGAATCTCCCTGGGTTTCATCTGCAGACAGGAACCCCTTCACAGACTCTCATACCAAGCACTTTTGAAAGGGATCTGTAGAATAATCTACGTGAAAGTATTTTGAACATCTTGTTCAATGTGGAAAGACGTTCATTTTGGAATTGATCATACTGTTACAGTTTTTAATTAATGAATGCAATACCAGGCAAATGAGTTATATTAGCCTTCTGCTTAACAAAAAGAAACAGGTAATTTGTCAGCGCCAGGTTTGGACAGTTACCGATCATTTTAACGAACGTGACTGATAGTTTGAATAATCTCTGGAACAAAACTTGAAACAAGGGAACAAAACAAATGTTCAAGAATTCAATTAAGTCTGAACAGATGCTGCATAAGATAATAGGTAAAAATGTTCTGCAGCTTAAAAATACGAACCACAAAACATTGGAATTTCCGCTAGATATGTTTGTCTGAGAAGAAACTGAGACTACTGTTCAACCACAGCACAATCGGGAATTGAGGGATGCAGATTATTTTCCTGATATTGCTACAGGCTTAACTTTAATCAGGTCAGTTAAATCCAGACCTCTGAAGGTGATTAGACTTTTGTTGCTGTGTATTGCTAGGCCTAAGTGACTTAGGGCTCTGACTTGAGGCATTGTAGAATTGCCCTTTAAACAAAATCCTGTGCAAGTTGTTGCATCTCTGGCATACCACCTGGCAGTTGAACAATACCAGCCTGCAGCAATGCTGGAATTGTCATTACTTTTGTCATGTTTGTAATGGCATCCTCTGCTGTGTTGCATTTCTTCACTGATGCTTCGGTAGCTAGTTGTGGGTAGCTGGCTTAGATCTTCTGGCTTTGGAAGACTAATGTGACACAGTCCTCACTCATACGCCCAGATTCATGCTCTGCTTTGCTATTCACACTGCATGCTTCAGGGACGTACTTTTTCCAAGGATATCAGAAGACTGTACTGCCATCACCTTTAAATTGCATGATGTGACAGCTGATGTTTCAATTGCATGAAGTGCTATCTTGCAGCCTAGGACAAGAAGCATATGCTTTGAATCTCACAGCAGATGGAGCAGTGAGTCAGCCTGAATCTGTTGCAAGGCCAAGGCAAAGACTTTTACATTTCTGTGCAGAGGAGTTTAAGAACAATATCCGTTGCAGCTCTAGAGGGAAGGTCAGCCTCTTGATTGCAGTCCCAGCTGAGAAATGCATGAGGAGCATTATGGCATGCCCTATGGATACAAACAATGTTGGATGGGATTAACACAAATATCCAGAGTAAATTTATAATCTTGGATCTTTGTGGAGGTTGTAGGATGTTCAGATGCTGGTGGAAGAACATCCTTAGTGATTAGGTGTGAAATACACTGCCATATGAGGAAGCAGTGTCTGGACACGTGGTGATGTCTTGCCCCCCACCCCTTCCCTGTTCTGGGGAAGAATGGTGTTTGGTTGTGGCAGGGCCCATCCAGTCCCTGTTCTGCCTTGTCTTCTCTATGCCAGGGCGTGACCCTGCCCTCCTAATGCAAGTAGTTGCTAACTGTAACAGATGAAAATTAAAAAAATTAAGACAACATGTCTTACCTGCAGTATAATGCTGCAATGAAATAAAATACAGGTTCTCTAATTTTATGTGACACCTTCTTGTCTGTCTTGAACTTTTCATTCAAATCCTATCTGTGATTCTGTCACTGTGCTCCTGATCCTGAAGTGTTTGAGTTTTATCTATGAACTTACAGATATCCTAGGCTTTTTCTGCAAAGAATAGGAAAGGTGGGCTCACCGGCACCCTGACAGAAATAGGTATGTTGGCAGAAATGGGAAGTTTCAGGTAGCTGTAGCGTCTGGGGAAAAAGTCACAGTGCAGTCTGAAGCGAGGGAGGGGCCGGGGGGGGGAAGGTGTTAGTGGCTGCGCAGGCTGTCAATGACACTTTGGTGTTCCCTGGTTTCCCTTTGGGGCAAATGGCTGGGCCACTTAGAGAACTTCCTACCTGCCACCTGCTCCAGCAGTGCAAAGGGGGTTGCTGTCCTGCAGTATTCCTCTGAAGCTCAGGAAGAAGGCAGGCTTCAGTTCACCCTACAGTGCTTGGCTTCCCACCCAGGACACCGCAGTAGTGATGTCACCTACCTGCCTCCTTGTCCACTTGTCTGTGTGTGCTCACTGTTGGCAGAGGCAGAGCATTCCATGATGAAATCCCGTTTTCAAAATGTGGTCACAAGTGAATGTGTTAGCCACCGCAATATTTCACCCAGACGTAGGGTCTGACTTTCAGTTCATTTTGAAAATGGCAGCTGATAAATCACTAGGATCAGATCGCTTAAAGGTATTTAGAAGACCTTGAGCCTTTTGTCTTGCAACACTAAAATTCTGGTTCTATATTTTTTTCTCTGTGGGATCTAGGTGTGTTGCAAAGCTTAAATTGTTACCCATTGAGAATGGCTTTGGTGCCCCTGCATTCCTTGTTGGAGGGATGTTTTTTCGCTTGTGTTTTCTGTAGGTGCTGGGATAGGATGGTTTGGTATAGTTCATAGATTTACTATGTTGCTTTGACAGAGAAATTTGTTGAAGTGCAGAAAATAGTTGGGCTATTTTAATGTATATCTGCAGCACTGGCTGTTGTAGAACAGAAAGGATTCTCTCTAGCACTGACATGAAGTTATAGACGTTTGCCTGAAGCAATGCTGGATAGTCAGACACATATTGGTGCAAAGCTATTTGCAGTTGTGCAAAGCATTGTCTTGGCAAGAAGCTGTGTTGTCTTCTTTAAAAAAAAAAAAAAAAGGATAGCCATGGCATGAGGTATGGCAAGTGAAAACCTTTGTTGTGTCCCATACCTTTCAGGGCGTTTTCATCAGTCAGCTAAAAATCTCTTTAGTTTACAGTCAAACTTTTCTAATCAACAGTTTAAATCTAGTAAAAGTGTCTGTGAGGGAGGAAAAAAAAGTAATTTATTAATTTGTTTTCCATTGGTTATGAAGCCTTTGCGTGTTTGTGAAAATTAAAGGGAAGTTCTGCCTTATAGAGCCCTCTAGTGGTGATGCGCTTAATAAACGTGGGAGTGTTTGGTTTTGGTTTGGTTTTTTAGTGTGGCTACCACTGAAAACAGGAAAGAGGGCTTGTTGTTTGGTTTTTTTTGGTTTGTTTGTTTTGGGGTTTTTTTAAATGCAAACGGTAAGTTTCTCTACTCTCATCACTTGTGGATTGAAGTGTACTTTACACATAACTGAAAGTAACTTGCTAAACTCTGTAAAGAGTTTTGCGTTGCCCCATATCTATACAGATACTTACGAACTGAAGAATGGACTTAAATAGCAATTGCATTTTGTTGCTACTGATCTGCAACCAGTGGGAAGGAAAAGCGTCACTTGAGGTTATAAAGTACCCCTTTGACACTAGTAATACTGTCTGTTATTGGAGGATAAAAACAGCATGAGGTTTTGAATTTTTTTTTTTCTTCTGCCAGTATTAAGAAGCAATGTGGTAAGCTATGTTTTATCTGGCTTAAGAACTGCAGTTCCAACTTTCTGGATTATTTGTGTACTTCAATATTTCATTCCTTGCTTTATCTTTTTTGGCTTTGTTTTACAAACTGCAGTGTTCTAGAAAAAATTACTTTTAGGGTAATGTCTGCCTTTAATTTTGACTTTTTTAACCTCAATTTCTGTTGTTGTAAAATTAGCCAAATTTAAGAGAAGAGGAGACGGAGACAATGTGATGGTACATAGGATGGACTGCACATATTAGAAACTTGCCTTTTCACCAACAAGTATATATAAAATCTGTATGGTCTTATTAACTGCTACTCTAAGACTGGAATCCTGTCTGAATAAAAATAGTAATGCTTTGCTTTTCTGAGACATTCAGCATTGCAAGCTCTGACTTCTGTGGAAGCTGCAAGATCTGAGGTGCTTTTGAAAATCTTGCCAAAGTTTCAGGGGAGGAAAGTAAAGATATCAAATTATCGCTATGCTTTTATCTTTCGAGGCAGGACTGTGGGGCACTAGGGAAGTGGCTTCATTGCCAAACAGATCATCTTTCCTTTTAGAACCCTCCCACCCTGTTCCTGCCTAATCCTCTTCTGACAAGAAAAATACCGTAATAATACAAGTACCCTGAGAACTGTAAGAGTGAGTGTAGATCGGTGGCATTAAAGAAAATGTTTGCTGGTAGAACTGTGACACAGTCTGTAGTAATGATGACTAAATGTCATGACTGCACAACTTTTATTAAAAATTTTCTTACCTTTAGACTCAAATGGGTGAAAGATGCAGGATGTCTGTTTTGGAAAGCGGAGAAGTGGGAGGGAATGCTCTATGAGTGTTTCACGGGTTAGAGGAGAGCTCTTCAGATATATTTTTCTATGGAATGGCTATATTCCTCAATACTGCCTGTGTTGCTACACACTCATTGCTGCTCAGAAGACACAGCCCTAGCCTGGGACCCTGCTTGAGCTGCCTGGGAACCACATACAACTGAAGAACCAGTGGTTGCTCATCCTTCTCACTTTTATACCCAGTATGACCACAAAACTGGAGGCAAAAACTGTATGAAGAACTGGTGGGAAACACCTTTGCTTATACTGATACTGCATATAAGCTCTTTGGGCAAGGGTTTATTGCAGCTAATATTTATGCAGGATTTTGTAAAATGTGTTTGGTGTGCTGGTACCTCATCATTGAAGAGAAGAAAACATGACCTTCTGCTGCATGAGGCTTTGGAAAATGCATAATAATTTTCTGCCCCGTAACGTGCTTAGGAAAATTTGCCCGAAGTAGGCTTGTGTGTGTGTGTGTTTGGGAGACGAAAGGTGTTCACACTTGTAAGGCATATTCAGCAACCATTTTCTGCCGACTAGGCTATTTTAGAAATGTAGCAATTAAGTTTTCTGAAAGTCATGTTTCACTTTCCAGAAAATACTGGACTGTGTTCTTGTGTCAGTGTCAGCTTCAGAGTTTAAGTCAAAGTGAGAATCTTGAAGGAGTAGGTCTTCAAGGATTTGAAGGGATGGACTTTAGAGTAAGCGTATCCTGCTTTTTAAAGAAATTTACATTGGTGTCTTTATGTTGTGCTGTGGGTTTGTGTGTTCCCTGTGATGAGGGGAATTAATTCCAAGCCAGGCTGATGACCAACTGACCTGAGCCAACTTCTGTTGAGGTTTCCAAAGCATTGCACAAGAGGTTTGAAGGAAAAAGTTTGGGGGCATGTGACAGTTAATCTCTTTAGCAGTAAGAATGAAGTTTAAGCATACTGTTGGAAATGTACTCAGTTCTGTGCTGCTCTTTGTTTTAATTAACAATCTCCTGCATAGATTGGGAGTGTAAACTTCTTTGCACTTTAGTCCAATTAAATCGTGCTTGGAGGCTGTCAATGGTGGGGGGGACTCCCCCCTGCCTCCCTTTTTTTAATTGTTAGTGAGTCTGTTGAATAATGAAAGAATTCGCCTGACAGGGTTTTGTAGTGTTTCGTAGTCTTGATGAATTATTGCAGAGGATAGAGGACAGTCTCTTTTGTCCAAAATGCGTTGGAATGATTCATCCAATTCCTCAGAAAGTGACCATGAAGCTCATTCAGCCTTTACACAGACTGAGCACAACATAGTTGCAGCTTACTTAATAACAGCAGGTATGGGCATTGGCAAATTGTTGCCTAACTTTTTAAAATAGAACTGTAGATCTGAATGGTCATTTTGTATAGTAACAGCGATGGTATTTCATTTTGTATTACGCAAATGTCTGATGGCTTTTCTCCATAGTTTACTGACGAGTTAGCAATCAGCAGGGTGACTGAAGTGTGCAGAAACACGTAAGTTTTCTGCTCTATATTTGAAAGCAGCATTGTGTCTTGAAAAATACATTTTGGTGATACGTAATTATAGAAGAGAGTGAGAATTAATTTCTGCCAGCTTGCAAAAGAGGTAAAAATAGGGCATAGCTGTCACATCTTGCATTTTTCTGTGATGTGCTCGAAGCTATCTTGAGATTTCTCCTGAGCCACATGTTCGTAGTAATATATGTGTAGTCTGAGCATGTGAGCGGGTGTCTGTTAGGGGGATGTAAGGGGAAGGGTTGGAATGTGACTTAGAGGGAGGGAGCTGGTCATTAATCAGAGGAGAGCAGACTGCAGTTGCAGCTGTATTTTTCACCGATGACACATGTTAGAAAAAGCATTCTGGAAGGCTTGACATCGTGTTCATTCCCTGTGACTGCAGTGGCCTTTGGCTAAACTTGAATGATTGTGGAATTACTATTTTTTTTCCTTTGAAAACTTTCTCATTGTTATAACCACAACTGAGTCAGTAATGTTTTTTCTGAAGCATTGAATGCTATAGCAATGAAATATCAACCTGACCAAAACCTGAAACCTACTGTGTTTAAAAATAAGCCTTTATGATGGAAAATTAAATAATTTATAAATCCTTTATTCATAGACTGTACCATACATTTTCTATGTTATAATTAGCTTTTAAAATACTTTAAAATATTAATGTACTTCAGGTTTATATGAAATAGTATTGCTGATGGTCACATTTTATTTAGCATAGCTATTTGAAGTGGTGAGCATCGAATTGCTCTTCTGGTTAAGAGGGTATTTTTGAATGCAAAGACAATGACTTATTTCAGGTTTTTAGAGAAATTGGTAGAAGAGCTACACAGATCAGTAGACTTGTTAAGATGCTATAGAGATGGATGATGGTCAAGTATTGGAAGGCTAGATACACTCTGCAGTACCACCACACCATTTGCAGGTAACTGGATCTGTTAGGTGCTGCAAATATGTATGATACTTGTTATATTTTAATTAAAATCTATTGCATTGTATGTAACAAGGTGGTCTTTTCATATAATTTGACCACAGGTGATCAATGGGATTAGCCAGAATCAACCCAGCTCTTCTTTCTTAAGCTTGCATGGAAATTAAATGTCTTTTAAAAAATTAAATGTCTTTTAAAAAATTAAATGTTTTCTGAGAAGCAAGTAACTGTTAAGTATTGCAGTCTACAGTAGTCAGTGTGTTAATTTTAGCGATGACAACAGGGATACTCAGGCTGCAGGAAGCAATATCCTTCCGCTTATAATGGTGAAATGCTCTGGTATCATTGAAAAATGCTAACTGGAAAAGTAAATCCTGTGTTATACACAGACCTAACCTTCATTGTTTTGATGCTACTACCCATGTGTCTTGATTAATTCTGTTGTGGCTTGTATTTGCATTTGGTCTGCCTTTAGTTTTCATTGCTTCCCTGGGAAGAAGGAAAATAAGAAATTCTTCTGCTCTTGATTAGGTCATGAGGTTTTTATCTTAATCTTCACAAAACTACAAGGTTTAATTAAAGAAATATGGGAATAGTCATCTAACCCTAAGATGTTTCACAGGCCAAGGGGCAGCATACGTGTGCTTTTTCTGAATCACATGAGTTTGTCCCAGCTGATGATTTCAAGTTACTGAAAGTCTTGGGCTTAGTCTGCACTCACTGGCTTCTAAGAAATCATTGAATCATAGAATAATTTACGTTGGAAAAGATCTTTAAGATCATCAAGTCCCACTGTAAACCTAACACTGCCAAGTCCACCACTAAGTCATGTCCCTAAGCACAACATCTGCATGTGTTTTAAATACCTTCAGGGATGGTGACTCAACCACTTCCCTGGGCAGCCTGTGTTTGACAACCCTTTCAGTGAAGAATTTTTTTCCTAATATCCAATCTAAACCTCCCCTGCTGCAGCTTCAGGTCTTTTCCTCTTGTCCTATCGCTTGTTACTTGGGAGAAGAGACCGACCTGCACCTCTCTACAACCTCCTTTCAGGTAGTTGTAGAGAGCGATAAGGTCTCCCCTCAGCCTTCTCTTCTCCAGGCTAAGCCCCAGTTCCCTCAGCTGCTCCTCGTAAGACTTGTTCTCTAGACACTTCGCCAGCTTCGTTGCTCTTCTAATGCGCACTGCTTAACTCCTGCCTGGAGAAACTTTGTTTTTCTAGTTGACCTGATTCTCAGAAACAGGGAAGGGAGCACTTCTTGAATCTGCATGTTTTTTCTCACTTTATTCAAATTGGAGTCCATCTTCCTTCTTACATTTTTCTCCCAGGAACATTTTTTTTTTTCCTCTATTATTAATTTGGTTTAGTTGTGCTAAAATTTTTAATGGATATAGTCTTAGCAATTTCCACTTTCTCTTCCCTGGTTTGGTTTGGTTCATTCCTCCGTCCACCCCCTTCATTTTAAGATTGGGCTCTGAAGCACTGAATTTAAGTGTGTCTAGCAGGATCCTTCCTTCACCCCGAGAATGTGAGTTTACAGTTCTGTTATATTTCTGATTTCATTCTTGGTTGCTGTAATATCTGTTAAAGCATGCCTCATAAGAAGCCTGTGCTGTTTTATAAACTTGTAATTCTGTTTTGCTTCGTCTCTCCCAAGAGATGACTTACTACCTGTCAACAGGAGAGCTGACAGAACTGGCACTGCAAGTGCTTTTGCTACGGTGTCGGTTTCAGATCAGGTCCCCTCCTCCCTGCTTTTGTTCCTTTTAGAGGCTCATAGCGTCACCGTGTCATCCCTGAAATGTGTGAGTATATGAATGTGATAGCTGACGGCATCTATGTGGCTATGCACCTCCAACATCATCTGTAATGTAATGTTTATGTCCTAAGCAGGAGACTTGCACCTGAGAACAAACATGCTTGGTGGTTTTAAAAAGAGAATGGGAAGAGAGGTAGCCAGGAATTAATTCTAATTTTGCCTCATTTGATTTTAAAATTACTAAATCTGTTGAGAGTTTCTGTAATGTAGGAGATGTTGCAGTGAAACTCCTTATATGAGTTTCAGGTATGATAAAAAAGGTACCAATTTACATAATTGTAATGGAAAAACTCCATTTAAAAGCTGAAGAATTGGTGTTATCCCTAGTGTCCATTATCCAAAGTATCATCTTTGTTATATTTTTATGTATGTTATTATGACTGCACTGGATTTCCTTCTGCCCTTTTTTGTATCTTTCATGGTATTAACGTAGCTCTTGCTGAGCGCAGTGGTTCAGATGGTACTTCTGATGTGTATTTGACTGTAGAAATGTCTCCGTTTGATGCACTGGGGTTTGTGCTGGTATTTATAAATCTATGGATTGTGTTCCTGTGGGCTGCCAATGATGGACTCTGCAGGACTTTCTTGACTTGAAGGAATTTCCATATCAATACCAGCTTCAAGTCTTCAAAATTCAACTGTAGAGCTGAAGTGCTTGAAACTGATTCTTGTTGGGTTTTCTAACCCTGCTGATTTGAGGTTATTGTTTGAACTGCAGCATGTTTGTAGTCTGAGTATAGACTGATGTTAGAAATTTTTAACTCTGTGCTGCAGCATTGGCAGTGACACAGAGGAAGAACATTGTATAATACCTAAAAACCTTATTGCCCTTTCCACAGAGGCATGTTGGCAAAAGCTAAGCTCTGTGTGTGTCAAGTTTTTGGTGGAACCAATAGAGGAGCAGAAATCCCATCAGTGAGGGTGATGGATTGCCAGGGGACTGGAGCAGGATGGGCAGTGTCTGTGAAAGAAGACGGCTCTGCTTTTGGAAGTCCACATTCAGTATGACAGCTATTCACTCAAGCTCCTTACAGAATTATGCCTCAGATCTGTCATGATGAAAACTATAGTGTTTTGATTCATAGGTGAAACTTTTTAAATAAAATAAAAAAAATTCTGAGGGGCATTTCCATGGATAATGTGTTGTTAGACTTTTGCCAAAATAACATTCCACTACGCACTTGTAATTTAAGGTGCCCAGGTGTTTGTAAGTTCAGGATTTGGTTCAGTAGTACTGTGCCAGACGAGGGGATCTATGAACACCTTACAAATTCCCGTTATTACTTACAAGTTATTTTTTTAATGTCTGTGTTTACTTAAACATGTTGGAATTCTCCATTTTATTGATAAGAGCTGTGAGTCTTTCTCTGCTGAGGTTCAAGGGGGAGTTTTTAACCTTATTAGCTGTTTAGTAATAGCTCATATTAATAGTGGGTTAGTAGAAGTCTAGAGGATGGGATATTGCTCTGCATATCTCTGCAACAGGGTAGAGTCCAAAGAGAATAAAAACGCAACAAACAAAACCCCTGTTTTGAGGGAGTGCCCTGTAAATTCACTCCAAGAGCTGTGCAGTACGATTTAGCTGGGAAGGAGAAATAGCAGGAGAAAAAGAGGATCTGGAGGTTTTAATATACGTCACCAGGAGCAGAAAAAGCTTGCTGATGCACAGAGTCCTGAAGAGTGTCCTGGGCACCTCAAAGAGCATCAAGTCCAACACAAATTTCAGTGAGATTGGACACGAAAAGAGGAAAATGGACATTTTAGCTTTAGTAATGTATTTCTTTATTACAGCTCTTTGTCTACTGCCTGTTTCGTGTGTTGTCTTATAATAGGCTTCAGACAGAGCTTGAGTCAAGCCAGACCAAAGAGGTTTAAAAATACACAGGTTAGTGAAGCAGGAGCAAGTTCAGTGCAGAGCTGGACTTTTACCGTGGCTATGACAGCCCTGGAGCTTGTCAGGTGGAGGAAACAGCTCTGGTACAGGCCCGGCCATGCCGCTGTGGCAGGCGGTGCGGATCTCACAGACTGCTTGGCAAGGCTTAGAAAATACAATTTGCAGCAACCTGAGCCAGCTCTGATGCTTGCAAAGAATTGGGACCTCACGAGCAGAGAGGGGAGTTAGTCTGGCTAGGATAGTGGTAGCAAAATCCAAGCCTCTATGTTCCTTTTGCCCAGGATTATTGTCTGAATGCACAGTGGAAACTCTCTACTGAGAAAGGAAGATCTCAGCTGGTGGCAGGGGTCTTCTCCTAGGTCAGGTGAATTATAAACCCCACCTTTTTTTGCTAGTCACAACCTGCATTCTTTTTTGCCATGGAAGATAGCACTGTACGCAGAGGCTGGAGTGTTTGAATTGTGATCCTAGATGCTTTTGAATTTGTGCTATGCTTCTTGTCATTGCATTAGAAGTTCCAGTTTGGCAAAACACTCCAATTCTGGCCCTTACTGAACCCAAGGGCAAGTTAACCATCTGGAAAAGCTTTCCTCTCCTTTTCAGGTGTTTATCCTTTGCAAAATTGCATTTGACTGAAAATAAAACTTGTTTAGGACTTAGATATTACAATAGGCTGCATTTTCTTCTCCATGTATATTACTGGCTGGTATGCATCTTTTGTAAAGTTTTCCTTTTTCTGTTTCTGCAGGGGTGATAAGCATTTTCAGTAACATTGTTGTGTTAGGCATCTTTGTTAAGTACAAAGAGCTTCGGACGGCAACCAACGCAATTATTATCAACTTGGCTTTTACTGACATTGGTGTTAGTGGCATTGGTTACCCCATGTCTGCTGCCTCAGACCTGCATGGAAGCTGGAAATTTGGATATACTGGATGCCAGGTATTGCAATTTAGTTGGAGAGAAAGTTTTGAGCACTTAAAAATAAACTGAGAAATAAGTAGTAGCTCTGCCTAATATTAGTTCTTTGAAGAGATAAGATGGAGATGCAAAACTTGACTCTAGAGCTGAAGCTGATGTTCTGTAATGTCAACAATTTCTGGATATAGGATTTTGTGTGAATTTCATTCCAAACTTATATTTATAATCTGAAGACATTAAAATATAACCTTATATTTATCAGCTAGAGATTTTAAAAATAGCTTTAAGAAGGCCTAGGAAATGAAATCCCCAAATGAAAAAGCTTATAGTAGCACATGCATGTTTGATGACTTATTTGATAGTTAACGACTTTGGATTTGGCTACAGTTTTGATGATGAGCTTGACAGATCCTAATGAGTTCTGCTTGGGAAGCACATGTTTTTTGGATGGGACTATTAGGATACCCAGAATGAAGGCCTGCAAGGCTATTAATCTCCATTAAAGATTTAGCCTAGTTTTAGCACAACACATATCAACCTAAACCAAATGAATCCTGTGAACTAAGGTGGCTGAATGTCATGTGGTTCTATTATAACCACTGGTGGCGTGTGGTCTGGCACAGGGCTCTGTATTTCTGGGGTGCCAGTGGTAATACAACTCTCCCAGTCATCCTCTTTGGTCAGGCTGCCCATGGGATGACTGGGCAGATGCATTTGGATCGTGTTGGGATTGCAGCACATGTCACTCTCTGCAGTAGATCTGACACATGTAAAAATGGGAGCCGATGGGGAAAATCAGTGTGCTATATCTGTGAAATAAGTGTAGTCATCCAACAGGGGAAAGAGTGACAATTCAGGACCTCACATTTGCTAAAGCCATAACTTTTTTGTTGAATCAAATGCTCTTCAGGTTTCTGTAACATATATTGAAAACATGAATTGAACATGCCCCCCCCCCCAACCTCTTTATCTCTGAATCTCAAAATTTGCTTATTGAATTATAGCGTTTGTTTGCTTTTTAGACTACTGCCTTTAGGATTTCTGGTATGCACACAAGCAGGTTGCTTTTGAAATGTTTAATTTTGAATGAGCCAGCTCTAGATGGCCTGCATTGAGTTAGTTCCTTCAGTACCTTGTTTATGGAGGAGAACACTGGCTGAATGTAATGTATCATAGTGCCATTGATTCAGTCCACAAATTTGCGCTTGTACCTTTGAAAGATTTGTCAGAAAGGATTGTTTGTTTGTTTGTTTTAATTTCAGATTTATGCTGCCTTAAATATCTTTTTTGGGATGGCAAGTATTGGTTTGCTCACTGTTGTTGCAGTTGACCGTTATCTGACAATCTGCAGGCCTGATATAGGTACTGTACTTATGGTCAAAAATCGTTCACTGTTGGCCTTCTATGAAATAAGAGTCTAATTGTTTTGTTTTCTCATGAATGACTATAATTACAGTGCTGGGTGTAATTTGAATTTAGGGCATGATCCTACAGTACTTGATTAAGTTATCTGGTTGGTATGGATGGTACTGCTTGTGAAAGTGAAAATTTCAGGATTAGGCTCTTATTCTGTTTATAAGGTATATTTTCCTGGCTGTTTCCAGTCTTTAGAGGGCCACATCCATGTACAGAAACACATGAAAAGCCTCTAGCTGTGGGAGGTTTTGACCACTGTCAAGCTGCTGTGTGCCTCTAGTGCTGTTAGCACCGTGCTGGATGTTTTTCTCTCCTCTCTGTTACAGCTGTAGTGTGACAGTTAATTCCTCCCCCTGCAATCCTGCAAAGATGCACTTGAATGCACTGTTGGATAATAAGCTGTTTGGCATGGGGGTAGGGTCAGATGCTGCCTGTATGCTGTGAGTTGGAATGGATGATGGTGTGTAAGTGGTGTTTAAGGCTGGAAAGCTTGAGTTGTCGTTCAGCAGTATGAAACATATATGCTACAGTATTCGGGAGTGTTGGCCTTTGAAAGGATCGTTATTAACCTGGTATGTGCTTGCTGAAGCCAGTGTCATTCAAGTTCAACACTGGAAAGAGGCAAAAGATGACAACCGTTTGTGATTGTATGTGCTTGGCCACAGGAAGAAGAATGACTGCCCGTAGCTATGCCACTCTAATTCTTGCTGCTTGGATAAATGCAGTCTTTTGGGCTTCCATGCCTACTGTAGGATGGGCTAGCTATGCTCCAGATCCGACTGGAGCAACATGCACAGTAAATTGGAGGAAAAATGATGTGTAAGATTCCCCTTCACCCTTTCTTTTAAATGTTCTGTCTCATTGAAGGCTAATATTATTTAATTCACCACTATGTGAGCATAACTACTTTCTGAAGTATGAAGCCTAATTTATAAAAATCATTTTAAACAATAGAAATAATATAGCGTAAGTGTAGAAAAAACCATAGGAATTGAGCCATGCTTGAAAACTGCAAGACTTGTAGTTGCTAATAAAAAAAATTAAGGCTAAAAAAAATTTTCCTAATTCTTTAAAAGCTTGTTTTAAAATTTCATAATCAAATCAAAATATCAAATTCTTTAGTAACTTTTCCTGGATGGCTGTTTGTAAGTTACTGTGTTTTGTTTTTCTGTCTTATCAGGTCCTTTGTTTCCTACACAATGAGTGTAATTGCTGTTAATTTTGTTGTACCCTTAACAGTCATGTTTTACTGTTATTACAATGTGTCCCGGACGATGAAACAATATGCCAGCAGTAACTGCCTGGAGAGCATCAATGTAGATTGGTCTGACCAAGTAGATGTGACAAAGGTATGGTAAATGAAGTCATATTTTGTTTTAAACATATTCTTTTGTGTTAAAGTCTTGGGGGCAAAGGAACAGTACAGCCTTTTAAGCATTTCTGTTTCTTACATTCCCCCTTTTCCTTTCGTACTAAGTAGTAGCTGAAATTTAGCCATTGTGAAAACTCTTGGCTTGACTTACAACACTGGATTCTTTACTTTTGGCCTAATACTCTTTCCGGATGAATAGCTACTTTGAAGGCTGGGAACAACGTGAATTTTCCTTACCTCTGCCCTCTGTCATTACATATATGTCCTCAGAGATGTCCTAGGAGGACTTTTACTCTTTGTGTCTGCAGAGTCCTTAGGCTTTCTGCTGGGTTCACAGGTGTATCTGGTCTAAAATGGATTGGTCAGCTCTGATTTGAAGCAATGGCCTAGAAATAAAAGTGCATTTCCAAGGTCCCAAGCTGTGTGATTCTGATCCCTTTTTTTTTTTAAGTCTGTTGAGCTTATGTCTTTCTAAGCAGCGGCAAATGTGACTTATGGCATAAAATGATATATCCTGCCTGGAAGGTTGACATTCTTTTAACATATAAAAGTCCTTTAGGAAGCTTGAAGTTCACTAGCTCCTTTGATTTTGTGTAAAGATACGATTTTTGGTTGGCCATGATTAAAAAAATGGGAGAGAATTGGACAGAAGAGTGTGTACCTATGTTTTTGAATTACTTATCAATGCAAACTTAACATTCCTTGGAAAACTTTCTCATTGCTAAATTTTGAAAAAGAGTTTTTTTACCTAAAAATAATTATTTGTGCATTTTAGTCTTCTGAAGAACTTTCAGAATGCTTGAAACTGAGGATTCACTTGTAAATTTAGACTCACATTTGTGAAGAAAATGCATTTTTCCTCTTTTGCAGTTGAAAACACTGAATTATGTTGAAAAAAAAAGTGTATAAAAAAAAGTTGAAGCTTTGGAGTTAAGCAGTATACTTCTTTAGAACTGGACTGCTTGCTTTTTCACAAATGAGCATCTTCTAAGCTTTCTATGCACCAAACAAACTTCTAAATGAAAGGGTTCTTTCTTTACATTATGATCAATAGCTATCGTGTCTGTATTTAAATAGGAATGTTTTGTGGAGAGAGTCACTGCTTGTTTATTGTTTATGCTCTAGAACAGGTCATACAAAGTAGCCATTTACTTCTTCTCACTTTGTTCATCGCTGAAAGAGTGAATAAGGGTGTAGGTAAACAACACTGGGGAATCCTGTACATACAAAGAGCCCTGCAGTTTTGTTTTGGTTTTCTAGCAATTTGTTTTGTTACCTTGATTAATCTGAGATTTCCATTCCAGTTTCCATTACTGATTCATGTCCTTGACAAAAGCCAGAAAATCCTGTCCTGGTTGATTCCTCTCCTGTTCTCCCACTACCCCCAGTTTGTCGCTGTTCAGTTCTAGCTGTGCCATGGCGTGTTCTGGGGTGCGAGCCCCAATGTGTCCAGATTGTTCTCTCTGACAGGCAGGCAGAGAAGACATGACTGCTCAGATGTGTCCTCAGTATAATGCTCGAACATGGCTATCATGCTTCATTAAACCAACCAGACACTTCTGGGTTCCTTAAGTATATGGACTGTGTATCCTGGAACGTTTACTTGCTTTTATTTAACTATACCATAGTTAAGGCTTATGAAATGTTTTTGGTTGGTTGGTTGGCTTAGATTTTTCTCTCTGTTCATATTTAGCGTTTGTAATAGCATCGCAGAGTGAACTGGTTTTGCTGGATTCCTTCTGCTTGGGCTCTCCAGAAAGGGCAAAAAGAGGTTACATTGAAACTTCTTTTTCTTGATGTGTGTTTCAAGTCTGTTTTGAAAGGGAATCTGTCATTCTGATAGAGCACTTTATCTTTGGGAAGCAGTTTATCATATTTTCTCTAGCAAGGTCAGAAAACAGGTTTCAGGTTGTTTACACCTGAACAGGAAACAGAGGAACTAGCTAGGAAGTGGTTAAACTAAGATGATTTATGTAAAAGTTGGCATCTTCTATGGCTCAGATGATGTTGATTACCTGATCATTTTTAAATGTAGCATTTTCTTTTCTTAGGGATGGATAGCCATCCTCTGGTGGATATCAGAGTGCAGCTCTTCAGATATGTATGATAATAAAAACAATAATACAGCTAAGGTAACTTGCAGTTTGAAGGAGAGGATTTGATGATAGTTTGCAGTGCATTTTCAGCTCTGAAGTGGTGGTCATAATTCATGTGCGAAGTCTTCTCTGGCCACTTAAACTTTTGATGGACAGATTTAACATTTAACATAGTCAGTAGTGCTGACTGTGAAGGAAGATTGTCTGTAATGAAATAACAGCATGCCAAATTAAATGGCAGTGTGACGTGCTATTAAATCCCCAAAGTGAGATTTCATTATAACCTGTCAAAATTTGTCAGGTGTGCTTGTTTATGTCTTGTTATTTGGTTCTGGATAGCTCTATTTTCACACGGTTGCATGGGCTTTTGAGGTTAGGTTATGAGATCTTCATCTTCAGGTAATACTGGTTATGTGTCTGTTCCTCTTGTTTTACAGATGTCTGTTGTGATGATTGTAATGTTCTTGGTGGCATGGTCTCCATATTCTATTGTGTGTTTATGGTCTTCCTTTGGAGACCCACGGAAAATTTCTCCTGCAATGGCCATCATAGCTCCTCTATTTGCAAAATCTTCCACATTCTATAATCCCTGCATTTATGTAATTGCAAACAAAAAGTAAGTGCTCCTAATTTAGTACCAGTCTACTTCATGATTTTAACATACTGTGTAACTACAGAATGATCATCTGTAGCACATGACAAACTGATTAGTGAAGAGATCAAAGGGAAAGCCATGGTTGATTTACCAAAGATGACCTTTTAGACAGGAAAGTCTAAAAGAAATTGTTTTGATCATCATCAGAACATACTGAATTGATAAAGATTTTTGAGAAAGCATTAACGAAGCTTTTGTAAGACAGTTTTGAAAGTCCTGTTGTGGTTTCTCCAAGGGACTCATTATGGAATTTGGGTTGCATCAGCAGTAGACTGGTTTTAATGACTGTGACCAAAATGTATGTAGGCTTAGTGACGTGTAACTTCTGTGGATTTCCTTGCTTGATTTGGGATGTGTCATGTTCTGACTGATTAGGATGGATTGACACTTTTTGTTAAAATAAATAAACTAAGCCTGTTCTTCTGTTTTGAGCAAGCATATCAAATGCTCTAACCAAGCCGATGCCTCTGACTGGGAGCTGGGTTTTGCAGAGAGGCATGCTTCCTTTCTCTTCTACCAACCTAGAAGCAGAGCCTGCAATCTCTGTCTAGGCAACCTTATCTGATCCTGCTGAGTCAATGAAAAACCATCTCATTTTTTCCCTATTCTGTAAGTTCACCTTTGTCGTGGCTATAACCTGTCCTGGGATAAGCAAAAGCTGCTGTGACCCCTGTTATAGAAGAAACACTGAATTTACCTGAGTTATTCCTGTACATGGAAGTGAAAAAGACTTGGGTCCTTTTGAATTCCAAATACACCATTTTTTATTAAGTAAGTTTTGCTAAAATTGAAAACTGTTGTAATAGTCAGGGCCAGCTTACCCAGTTTTTCTTTAGATTTGGCTCTCCAGCTAATAATCTTTCTGCTTTCCCTTTCTTGTCCTTTACAGGTTTCGGAGGGCAATCCTGTCAATGGTGCGATGTCAGACAAGACAAGAGATAACTATAAACAATGCCTTGCCCATGAGTGTATCTCAAAGTGCACTAACGTCATAGAACTCATGTCATTTGCCTGCATAAGTTACATGGAAAGGAGAGAAATCTGGGTTAAAGTTAATTAATCTCTTGGAAGATTAATCTTTTGGAATAATAATCTGCCCCAGCCAGCTGTTTTCTGTTAACCACAGTAAACTTTTTTGATAGGTTAAAAAGACAAAAAGACAAAAACCAGGAGGACTTCAGTTTTTGAGAGTGAGGTTTATTGGCCCAGTATGTCTGTGCCCCGCAGAAAAGGCTAGTGAAGTGTTCACTGTGACTCTTACAGGGTTGGACAAGGTGACGCAGAGGCAGGGAGAGACTGAAGCAGGTAATGCTTCAGTTCAGTAACATTGATTTTGCACCTCTAAGTCCTTTCATGAATTACTTTCCCTCAACTTCCCTTGAAAGTTTTCTGGACTTGAAATACTCTGATTTTCCCTGTGTGAATATATTTCTATACCAAGTGTCCATGTTGCTATGCCTTGCAAAGTTCTATTTTTGTGAATATGTTAAGATATCAAAATATCTAGCCAAACCCTATAGAACCTGTTACCAGCTTTTAGGATTTTGAAGGAGTTTCAGGATATTTAATGTATTTTTAAAGTTTTGGCACACACAACCAAATGAATTTGTAGGAAAGACAGCTTTTGTTTTAGTAGTTTCTAGTGCTTGTGACTGCTCAGAAAATCCTGAAAAAGAAAGAAAATGCACCCTAAAGCTTGACACTTGGGAGGCACAGAAAACTAAGTAAATATTTAGGGTCAGTTCTCATCATTTCTAAGTCAATCTCATAGTCATATAGATCTGTTGTGTAATTTTCAAAAAATACCTTTGGTGATGTGAACATTGGATTTATTCAGGGTGGAAGAGATGACTGTGTATAGATCTATTTATGAACAGTAGTATATAAACTCTTGATGATTCTCAGAGTTTGAGAATAAATATCTTCTATTATTATGTATGCATGCATCTAAAGTTTGGCTTTGCAGTGTGTAACTTATTTAAAATAAACATTTTTTTAGTAAAAACCTGGTTTTACACGATTTTTTAAAAGCTCTGGAATCTAGGCTGCCTATTAATTTGTAATTTTTAGTATTAAAGAAAATGCCATGCAATATCCTCATGCTGTACTAGATTTCCTTCAGGAACCTTGGAACACTTTATGGACAGTAACTAACGCATTGCCTCTTAGAAGGAGCAGAGATATTTTATTACATACTAACCTTACAAGCTACGTATTAAAATAGCCTTGAAACATGCTGGGTATGATTTGAAACAGAGTGTGTTCTTCTGACAGAATAAAGAGTGAGCTGGTTTAACTGATCCCTTTCAGGATACATTTGAAGGTTAAGCAACTACAGATCTCAGCTAATCTGATGTAATCTGCTGTTACTAAATGGATGTCTACGTTCACGTTCGTAGCACACTGCATACGAGTGCCTAGGAATAAAGTTTTCACATTTTTTCTATCAGTTCTGCTGAGAGGAAGCCATGTATCTGTTTATTTACTTCTACCTCCTAATGAGCTTTTTTGAAGAAGTGCATGGTTTTTGTCCTTCACAATGCACTTGCGTTTACCATGGCAGAAGTGATGGCACTGGAACAAGGTATATATTTTATTATTTGTTATACAAGGCGATTTATAAAGAAAAGGGTCGAAGAAATTGGAAATAACATCCTTGTACATTGCAAATTAGTTCTAGCATAGTTTAAGTAAAGGCATATTTTACACTGGTGCTATATTGCTAGTGGCATTCCTGAATAGGAGCAGATGGTGCTTGTAGCTTTGTAGTTAGCAAATAGCTACTCTAAGTCTTCAGGTTTTGCAGAAGGCAGTTTCTTCCTGCTCCATGATTTTCCTACTATGGTAATGTCCTTCCTGTTTCTATGAACTAGTTGTCTACTGTAAAATGATTCTGGTTTAAATAAATACAGTAGTTTTTTTAATCTGCAGGAAAATCATATAATTTTTGGTAATAAAGAGGTTAATTTGAAATTTGATGATCTGGGTATTGTCATGTCGATTTTGGGAGATACTGTTTGTCATTGCTACTTATTGTCACAACATATCTAGTATAATGCTGCATGAGGAGAAAGTAAAATGGGGAAGAATATAGAGAAAAGGGAGAGAAAATTAAAGATAGGCTTATTGAGGGGAGGGGAATCTTCAAGCTAACATGTGCAAACAATGTACTCCAAAGAAATGGAAACATACTGATTCTTGAAAATGCTGAGAAATCCCATTTCACTAAAATCAAAGGGAGCAGAAAGTTCTTAGCACCTCTAAAAGGCAGGTTATTTCTACATAGACACCAGAAACAAGGCTAGAAAGCTCTCCTTTGGAGAAATAAGCTAACATATTCAATTTTCAATCTATTCTGAAATTGTCTATTTATTGTCTATATAGACAAATACTTGGAATCTTCATCATGCAGAAAACCTAGAAATTAGTAATTCAATACTCTGAACTGTAGTAAAACAGATGGCATGCACTTACCACTTGAGATACATGCTTGTATTATTCCTTATACCATGGTTCTGTTTTTCAGTTGTCAATAGAATGATGAACAGATGACGGTGCTTACACGCTTTAGAATAAAGCAAATTAGATTTCATGTGAAAGCATCATAGCTATTTTGTATTCTTTTTCTCCAGAAAATCCACATTTGTCTCATAAATTTTTGAATGCAGAGGGCTGTCCTTGATTTGATGTTCTTTCTTCTGCTAGTAGCAATCCAGAAAGTAATAGCATTTGCTTTTAATTCTGAAATACAAATTTCTGATAAAGAAATGTCAATTTCTCTCTCTCTTTTTTTTTTTTTTTTTTTTTTTGGGTGCTAGGTCTGTGCTCTGTAATGATCCTGACATGTATGAGATCCCTGTGAATGTTCCTGTGGATACTGTAAAACTTCGTATAGAGAAAACTGTCATACGAAGGATTCCAACTGAAGCCTTTTACTACCTGGTAGATCTCAAATATCTGTGGGTAACTTACAACTGTGTAGCTAACATTGATATCAGCAGCTTCTATAACTTGAAACAACTGCATGAGCTACGGCTGGATGGTAATCTGCTCTCGACTTTCCCTTGGGAATCACTGGCAGAGATGCCCAGCCTACGGACTCTTGATTTACACAACAATAAAATGACCAGCATTCCCGCTGATGCTGGCCGGTACCTGAGAAACCTCACCTACCTGGACTTATCCAGCAACAAGCTAACCACCTTGCCATCAGACTTGATGGACATTTGGCCCCCCTTCTCAGAAGCTGTCCTGTCCAAGAACACAGACATTCTGGCAACCCAGAGAGTCATTTTGGGTACGTTTCATTCCTTATTAAAATATATCTAAACATTAAGTTGCACATGAAAGCAAGTAGGGGACCAGCCTGAGATTCAGGAGAGTGGGGTCTATCCAGGTCAGTCTTCTGGTTTGCTCTGTGGTTATTTATTTATTTATTTATTTTCTGTTGGTGGCAGAAAACTATAAAATGAAGATAGTGACCTCCATGTATGTTGTTACCTCAAGGTTACAAAACTGAAGTAAAATCTATGGGATTCCATTCTACAGGAATGCAGGAGATATGGAGTATTCAGTCTCCATATAAATGCATGACTTCCAAAAATTGTGTTTCTGATGACATTTCCCTCATCACTGTATGTGGTTGCAACCACAAGTGTGTCCACTTGCAACTGTTTTTTCCAGTGGCTCACAAGCCAAACAAGTAGCTAGAGCTGATGCCTGTATGAAGCCTGTCCTGAGACACAGAGCTCCAGATAGTGGTGGTGGCTCAAAAGAGGGCGACTCTGCTCTCCCCATGACTCCTGTTGACGTTGCGTTGCTCTAAAGCTGACTGACTATCCAGAAGTTTTTAGCAATTTACATTTTGAATATGAGAGAGAGAATAGGAATCTGAGCCCTACAACTTCACAGTACTTTTCATAGTATTTAAGAATAGTTTGGCCTGACTTTGATTTTTTTCATCATTTTATTCCATCTCTGTGGTATACCATCACTTCTGCTTGTGACTTTGTGCTTTATCTTACACTTTCTCTCCACTTCCTAGTCTTGCACGTAACCCCTTTCTCTAATGCAATTTCAGAACATGGATGGAACAGCTCTATCAGTAGTGTTCTCTTCTGTCGCTGTTTATGTATAAGTGCATTTTTGATGTTTTTGTAGCATGGCGTAGCAGGTGAAAGGGAGGAAGACAAGCTGGCGCTTCACAAATTAACTGCAGTAGTTCTGTACCTACCAGTAAAGATCTGCTCTGTTTTGTACTGCCCAGTATTTCCAATTTCTTGATCTAAACCCCCACTATTCAGTGTTCATTTGTTCACCTGCTTTATTTCACAGCAGAAGCCGCAATTTGAAACTCATTGAGGTGAGATTGTATACAAGTAACTTAATAGATGCCAGTAGGCTGAACGAGTTCCTCACATACATGGTAACTGTAGGTTTGCAGCATTAATAGGATCTTTGTTTATTCAGGACAAAAAAAAAAAAAAAAGCTGTAAAAGTAAATCCCTTTCCCTGTGCCCACACTGAAGGCACAGGAGGCAGTAAAGTAGGAGCTGACTGTGCTAGATCTAATCCTCCTGATGATCTCATGTGGGAGTCCCAGAGGTTATTTGGTTTCATTGTCTTACATAGCCCTCGCCACTTAAAAAACAAAAGAAACAAACAGCAAAAAAGACACAAACAAACAAAAGAACCCCAAAACCAAACACCAAAACCCCCCAAAAGCACACACTTCTCTCCTCCCCTTCCCCTTGGCAAACATCTGCACGCTTTGTTAGTGCAGGCACTTTGCCAGCCTCCTCTAGTCCTGGCAAACCTTCTGGTGCCAGCATTGAGTTCTCTAGAGACTTGGGATGTGACCTTTGGATCGTTTTCATTTATGAACTACAACTGGGTTTGGACACAGTTCTCCAGAGGGAGAGACACACTGGGTTCAAACAGCACCTTGCTTCTCTTTTTTTAATGTTACGTGCTGAGGGAGGCTCTGCATAGTCATTATAGATTTGGATCTGAGAACGCAAAATGCCAGGTAGTACTTTCATTGTGTTGTGTTGAGTAAGCCTGCCTTAGGTAATCTGTGAATAATTAGCTGACTTTTCTTTCGTTGACATCGTGGCCTTCTGATGAGTATATCTCAATGCAGACAGACAGTGCTTGCTATATAAGAAACTCTATAGTGAATAAGAAAACATCCCCTTCCTCTGGAGATTAGAAAGTGCAGTGCTTTTTATGTCATGGGTTATTTTGACAAGCTTACTTAGTCTCCACTGTTAGCTTTATTATCTATAGTATTGGAGCTTCTGAAGTTGTAGTTATGCAGAGGCTCGTCCTTAGGTTGCTGTTGATGGAGTCTTACAAAGCAGTTGTTTTTCAGAAATGAATGGTTGGTAGAAACTATCAGGCTAGAAAGATGACCTAGGAATTGAGATGTCTCTAGAATGCTCCAACCATAGGAGATGTTGGCTTAGAACGACAGGAGCAACATGTGCTCTGTGGCATTGCTTCCCCTCTGACATCCCTCCCGTCTCTACCAGGATTGCTGGAGCCTGAGGGAGAAGTGTGTCCCCTAGATACTCTCCTCCTCCTCCTCTAAGGTGGAGATAAAGATCACAGAGGTATGTGATCAGGAAGGATTTTGAAAAGGCCTCTAGCCTGCTGGGATGCAGATTCAGATGAACTGAACCGTTCTGGTTAAGTCAGTGCTGTTCTTAAAGCTTGCTGCCAGACCATTCCAGAGTCTTCTCTGGTAACCTCTTCCAGTGCTTATCTATCAGGATAGTGAGAAAGTTTCTCTTAATATCTAACCTCAATCTGCCTTACTGCAAACTAAGCTGATTACCTCTTGTCCTACCTGAGACAGACGTACAGAAACACTAATTACCATCTCTTATAGTAACCTTTCATACATTTTCCTTCCCTGTTTGCTGCCTTAACTAATCACACCATTTCTTTCAGCACTTTCTTACAGACTGTGAGGCTTTTTTTTTTTTTTTCATTTTCTACCACAGTTACTGGTTCCCTTTGGACTCCTTTGGGTTTTAAACAAAAAGGTTTCTCTGAAAATGTGATGCCCACAACTGCATGCAGTGGTTGCTTTGATGCTCAAGAGTGTCCTATGTTCTCCAGCTGATCTCTGTGGGAGCATTCAGCCTGACCTATGTGCCTATATGTAATGGTAACTGCAGCCAGAGCCCTGCTAGAAGCTGGAACCCAGAGAAAATAAATGCTGGTTTTGTCTAGTCAGGAAAACAGCAGTCAGATTCTACTCAGTGTAAGAAATTATGGCTTGAGCTGGCTTCTCTCCTAGTCCAGGCAAAACAAGATTGTCCCTAGTGTTTAATTAACAAGATCAACAACAGCAAAGCCCTAAACTCAAATGTTTGTGCATATGTATTTTTTAACACCAGGAGGCAATTTTATCTTCAGGGTCTTGACTGAGCATCAAGAAGGTTGCATGTAAAAGAAAGTTCAGGTTCCCCATGTTTACTTCAAAGACACTTGGAGGATCCACGGACTACTTTTGCCAGGGGACAGGCAGGTTAGCATCTCCTTATTCCAATTCATAACCTCTGTATTTAGGAGTTTGGGGTTTTTTTTTATTACCTCCCACTGTATGATGTTCCTCTGTGTAGACACTATGCTAAATGAAAGAGGGTCAGGGAATGGTTCCTGGCCCTATGGCCAGGTGGCTCACTCTGGCTCTCATCCACACAGTTTAGGGCCAGCTCTCTTTACAGCTGACTGGCTGTTCCACACTTTTTAGGATTTAGGCCTTGGTTTTCTGTGGGCTTTACGGGATGCTGCAGTGACTTTAAAATGTAACTGTGTGAGCAGGGAATATTTTTCCTTTACTTCAGGCAGTTTGAACTATGGTACAAATTGCATCGCAACCCATAGAATTGCACTTTTGTAATACACGATAGCAAGGCTATGTTGTATGCCTCATGGGCTGATAGGCATGCAGGGTAGTTTGGAGGTGCAAAGCCTGCTGCACTTACACTGGAGGAAAGAACAGGACAGAGAGAGCTGTCCTTGGTGTGGTCTCATCCATAAGCCCTCCAGGGAGCACTCCCAGGAGTGCAAACTGTCCCTGGAGCCGTGTCTGGCTTTGTCTTGGAGACCACCCTTTGGAACAGTTCAAAACAAAGCTGTGGAGTGAGCTGACAGTTAAGCAGTGGAAATGATCGAGGGACTAGTGTGTGAGTTCTTCTGGCCCTCTCTGGGTTACCTCTGGAGCTGTAGCCTAATACTTTGATCCAAATCACAGCTAAGTTTCAGCGTTGGCTGCTGTACAGAGATTGAAATTTCTGGTGTGAATGATGGCAGTAACATCTTCCGTATGGAAAATTGCATCTAGTGAGTCACGAGAGAAATAGGAATCCAGGATTCGGTAGTGACAATTAGATGAGATACTGCCTCTGTTGCATGTAGAGGTGCCAAAAATTTGAAATGCTGCAGGTCCATCAGTCTCCCAGCTGTTACACTGGGTAGATGCTGCTTTTCCTTAACTACGCCCTAGCAATTACTGTGTGTAGGAAACACTGGGACACAGTGTGGGAAGTGAGCTTTACTGTTTAGAACCACATGGATCAAAAACTTTGGAGCTTCAGTTGGAAGAGAACCTTGGGTAGCTTGGCCCAAGCTCCATCAGCCCAAAACTTGAATATTTCACATACTGCCATTTTACAGCAACTGAAAAGCAGTGTATTATACAAGTTATGGTCTGAGACTGGTTACTGATTTACAAAGGAAATTTTGCTTGTAGCTATTTTGAATGCTAAAGTCCATATTGACACAGCGTGAGGAAACCCTACTTACTGAGAAGACTGCAAGAATGTGCATGCGCAGACAGAAATATACATACATTTGCCATTCTACACGGACACATACATATAAATGAGTGAGAGTAAATTTAAAATATACTAAATCTAGAATAAAGAAAGGTTTTTAGAGCAATTTATAATCCATATTTCATGTTAAAATACACTGCATTGCTATATTGCAATGCATAAGTATTTATTATAATTTGTTTTGCCTTGGTTAGTATTTCTTTCTCGGGTCAACAAGCTGCCTTAATATTTCTACAAAAGAATCCAGGGTTTATAAAGACTTGGGGTTCCATCAGGTTTCTGTTCTCTTCAATAGCTAACTGAAGTATAATCAAATTCAGTGTTTTGTTGTTGCTTCCAACTCAATAGTGCTTTCATCTTTTCATTTTGGGAATTCACATGACTTGATGACTTACAATGGCTGTGCAAGTTTACTAAAAATAATGTGAATACTGCCAGATGTTGGCAAGACACAGACAAATAGAAGGGATGAGCCATGGAAGCAAGCAAGGAACTCCTGTATCTGTATATATTATATGTATTTATATAAGTCCTGCTTCTTTAGCCAGTTCCACTAGGAAGCATGATGGATGGGGGACATGAGGTCACAAACTGAAATAACTCTTTCTTTGCACTAAAGCAGAGAATTCTTTTGGGACTACAGCTTTCTGAAGCTGAAACCAAGCCTTCAGAATGATCTAAGATGGTCAAGCCTGTGTCCCAGACTGGACTAAACAACCATCCAGTCTAAGTACTATCCATCTTTGCTTCATCATTCCTTCTCTTTTGTCAATTTCTGATACTTTTTGTAACAACTTTGGGTCTTCTTTGGGACAGTGGGAGAATATGAAAGCCATATATTTATATATATTAGGAAAAATTTCTTCACCAAAAGGGTTGTCAGGCACTGCAACAGGCTGCCCAGGGAAGTGGTGGAGTCACCATCCCTGAAGGTATTTAGAAGATATGTAGATGTGGCACTTAGGGACATGGTTTAGTGGTGAACTTGGCAGTGTTAGGTTTATGGTTGGACAGGATGATCTTAAAGGTCTTTTCCAACCTAAATGATTCTATAATTCTATTTGAAAGACCTTTGAGCGCTGCTAGTAATATTAGAAACAATAATAATCCCCATCCTTTCCTGCAGTAAAGCTTGTAGGATGCAGAAAGATCACAGAAGAAATGTTTTCAGTAGTGTTCAATGTAAGGGAGAATCTGCTGCCTGGTACGTGGGATGGGAGCCCTACCAATGCTGCAAATCTGTCCTGGTTAGCACTGTGGACCCAGAGTTCGTGCCCTGCTGCCTGCTTGTAGCATAGCTGCATCATACTTCTGTCCACTAGATAGCACAGGGGCCATGGTGGGAGCTCACATGCCTTTTAGCAGCATTTGTTATGGAGGAACCCTGGCAGTTGAGGCCTTGTTTCAAGGGGATCCTGTCTTCCCTCTTAGACCTTAGGGGAATTTAATTTTCAAATGCTCAATCTCTTTCTTAACATAGTGAAGAAAATTGACCTCTTATAAGCAGTGAGAATGAAAAAAAGTAAATTACAGGAATACTGTCTCTAACTCTCTCCAAGTACAAACTAAAGCTTGCCTCATTTAAAAGATGAGAGCAAATAGTTACATACATGTGCTTGACTGGGCAAAATTTTCATGAGCACACGTGATTGATGTGCCTAAACATAAGGAAAACATTTGGATGGTATCTTTTTTGCTTGTGAATGTATGTGTGAAGTTCACAGGAAAAATTTTTATATTTTGGAGATTATTTTTTTAATTTTTTTAAAGAAAAGCAGTTGCTGATACAGTTTCCTTGATTTCCCTTTCTCCGTTCCAGCAGGCAATAACTAGTGAATAGATGTAAAATCTCTTATGTCTGGAAGGGGTGAAATTGGATTGTGATGTCAAAGTCATGGAATCTCCTCAGGTCAAGTCTTGTTTTAAAGAGCGGGGATTAATTGGGGTTTACCGCAGTTTTAACCAATCACTGCCATTGTGCTTAAAATAACCTAATCTTGGTCAGGCGATAAAAGGAAGCAGTAGTTAATATTTGTGTATTCTTTCATCTACAGGCTTCTTCCAGAACCAAAAGCAGAGTTTTTCCATTAGTTGTTTTGATAATTCCTAAAAATATACACTGAACAATATTAGCAGCTGCTTCAGGGGTTCTTTTTCTTTTAATTTTTCTTTAATTGATATGATTTGTCTGTTGCACTAATCAGTAAATTCAATAGTGATGGGTTCTTGCCTACCATTCCTTGTTTCAGACGGCAAGTTCTGGTTTTTGTTAATACTTCAAAAAAATGAAAAGAGTATGCCCAAAAGTATAAGTCAAATGAGAAAATATTTGAACTCATGAGCGATATGCTGTGGGGTGTTTTACCTACTGATGCTGCTGATGCTGTATGAAGGTCAATATAGCAGAGTAATCAAAACCAGCTGAGGATTTAGACTTACATTCCTCAGAAATGGCTACTCTCTTTCACCATAATAAGTTCACCAAGAGGGAGAAGCCTCTTATTCAAAGAATTTGGAATCAAGAGGCAGATGTTATAGCCTCTAACAGAAGAGGAGAGATAGCATTCTTATGTGCCATCATAAAAATATTGTAGTCATCATCTTCTTTGAGGGTCCTTCCCATTTTCTTCTCTTCTGCTATTCTTTTTGAGTTTATTTCAAAGGTTGTCCTAAATTGAAGCCAGATTTCTAAGAATATTGGTATAGTTCAGAGGCATAAGAATTTTATTGGCCTAAAGCCTTTTCCCCTTAGCCTTTATCCTTTTTTCAAGGGGCAGAGATACTGGTGTAAGCTCTAAACCCTTAAATCGTCATCTTCTCTGCAAGCATTAAAAAAGAGTCTGAGAAGATCAAACTGTATGAGCCCAAAGAAGGACTAAGAGCAGAGGAGAGTGACAGGACGCAATAGCCCTGAGAAGCTATCTTTCCAGAAGGCACATACATGTGAAAATGTATCTTTGGTCTTAAGACATCTTTTCAAAGTGTTTTTTCCAAGATAAATAGCAAAGTTAAGCAAAGGCAGTGCCAGTATATTACTATGCTCCTGTAAACTTCTGTGAAGAAAAAGTTTAGCTTAATAAACATTCATACTGTTCTTCCTCACCTCTGCAAAAACTCCCCCACCAATCAGCCAAACAAAAAAGACAAATTGAAAGAGAAAAGATTAACTCAGAATAAGTCCACGGTTCTCCTTGATTGTACTTGGTGGTAGTCATGCGTCATACTATAATCTCAATATCCATATATTGCCTGACAACAATTTTTTTTTTTCTTTCTTTCCCCTCTTCCTTCCCTGCTTCAGGTTTGCAGGACAACCCATGGTTTTGTGACTGTCGCATTTCAAAGCTAATTGAATTTTCCAAAATTGTGGACAACTCAGTTGTACTTCTCGATCCACTGGTTTCATGTAGTGGGCCTGAGAGCCTGGCAGGAATCTTGTTCCAGAGAGCCGAGTTAGAGCAGTGTCTTAAACCATCCGTGATGACGTCGGCAACAAAAATCACTTCCCCGCTGGGAAGCAACGTTCTGCTACGCTGCGATGCGACTGGGTACCCAACACCACAGCTTACTTGGGCTAGGTCAGACAATATACCAGTGAACTATACAGGTATAATTGCTTTCTTATAGGAAATGGGAGAGCCTGAAATTGTTGGGTTGCTTATGCTTTGAGATTATTATAATGAGTAACAATGGACCAGGTATTGCACCAAGCTGGCAAGTGTATCCATGAAACAGCGGTTGTGAAATTCTTTGTCTAGGTCTTGGTCTCAGCAGGTCCAACAGACTGTTCTGATTCTGGATGTAAACAATGTGTGTGGAGGGGGGAAATGGATGAAGCGGGGGAAGGATAAAGGAAAATGGAGGTTGGAAGAGCTGGGCCCTAACTCAGAAGCTGAAGAGCAGAAAGGAGAATTCGTTACTGGAATCTCCGTTTCAGTTCAAAATGTTCATGTTAAGAAAGCTAGTGAGGCCATAACTGAGCCACTTAAAATTCAGCATTGTTAACATAGGATCTTCCAAAATCATGTTTTCTATGTTATTTGCACATGTTCATTGTTTATTTGCAACATCCATCTTGAATGCTAAAGAAGCTGTAATTGTCTGGTGTCATTCTAGCTGTTATGATAGATATTTATGCAGTAATTTCAATATAAAAAATATTTCTTGTTAATGCCAAGCATAGCTCGGAAGAAGGTAATAGTCCAAAGTACTGAAATATCTTAAAACAAAGGTAATTTCCAAAAATGTTTTAAGTGGCTACTGCGTTCAGTGTCATGTGAAGTCAGTGAGACTTGTATATCCTAGTCACTTCGCAGTTTTAAGACATTTGATTTCTCTTTATGTGGTTTTGATTTACTTAGTGAAACTGCAAATTATATTGTAATTCCTCCAGACATTCAATTCCATTTTGACCCAAGCTGAGCACTTTTATGCAAAAATGTAATTTGGCAAGAAGTTCCACAGTTTCTGTGTAGGGTTTGGTTTGCGGGTTGGTTTTTTTGTGTGGTGTTTTTTTTTTTTTTTTTAAGTTTAATACATATGATTCCTTCTGACAGAAATAACTTAAGGGAAGAAGTAGTCTAATAGTGGTTACTTTCTCTTTAGCTCCCTTGTATAATGTTTTACTCTTTGTATTTTCCTGTAGTAATTCAAGAAACACCTGGAGAAGGTGTCAGATGGTCCATAATAAGCTTGACAGGGATTTCATACAAGGATGCAGGAGAATACAGATGTAAAGCCAAGAATTTAGCAGGAATGTCAGAAGCTGCTGTTACTGTCACAGTGGTTGGTGTAGTTACAACAACTGTGTCACCACAGAAGTATGGAAGGAAGCAAGAGTCAGAGAGACAGAATACCACTCTGGAGGAATCCAAGCAGGAACCTGAGAGGACAACCACACCTCTTCCCACCACACCAACCACCACAGCACTGGTTAGCACTGAAAGATCAACAAGCATCAGGTTTACTGACAAGAAGCAATCCAGGCCTGTGTTCGACGGAAAGAAGAATTCAAAGGCACTGACAAATGGGAACAGAAAGCAGACTGGGGAGATAAGCAAGAAAGGTGAGGAGACAAAGCAGACTGGGGAGATAAGCAAGAAAGGTGAGGAGACAAAGCAGACTGGGGAGATAAGCAAGAAAAGTGGGGATACTTCACTGAATACAGCAAGTATGGCTGAGCAAAATCTTACTGTAAAGAACCTAAGAGTGATCAGTGAAACTGATGAAAGAGTGACCTTAACTTGGAAAACTGTCAATGCCACAAGCAACTCTGCAGTGACTGTGTTATACGCAAAGTATGGTGAGAAAGATATGTTGCCTCTGAGCACTGATTCTAGCAAAAACAAAGTCACAATTGATGGTTTGCAACCTAGTACTCAATATATGGCCTGTGTCTCACCCAAGGGAGTGCCACCTACAGAAGAGCAGTGCATTATTTTCTCCACTGATAAGTTAAATGACGAAAGCAGCTCTCAGTTTTCTATTCTGGTATTGGCCAGCTGTGCAGCATGTGTGGTTGTTTTACCTTTGATATTTTTCTTACTCTACAAAGTTTTAAAACTTCGTGTGAAACCAAAAACTGCAAAGGAAGCTGACCTTGCAAAAGAGACGTACGTGAAATTTGAAACACTATCTCTGAAGCCTCGAACAGTGAATGCAGGAGAGCAGCTCTGGGCACGACGGTACACGGATGAGTCAGAAAGACTTCTCCTTTGCTCTAGGTCGAGCATGGATTCTCAAATGACCTTCAAAAGCGAGGGCTCCAGGTCTGAGTATCTGTGTTGAACATGGGTGAGGGTGGAGGAGAGGGTAAAATTAATCCAAAATGATGATACTGCATCTGGAAGCAGGTTGCTGCCAGGTGGTGGTCAGAATATAAATGCAGTCTACTGGATGAGTAGGGTGGTGGGTAGGAGGGAGAATAGAAGAAAAATGTTGCCTGTTTATTCTTTTTTTATGTTTGTGACTTTGGATGCGAAGGAATGGTGTTCTTCAAAAGATAAATACAGCACGAAATTGTTGCCTGGTTAAAGATCTTCTATTTTTTGTTTTCATTAAAACATTATTCTGTTTTCTCTTCTCTCGTTTTACTGTATGATGTGCTAGTTGCATGTATCAAATTTTATTCACAACCTTCATAAAATGTATGTACTTAAAAATAATAGGAAAACAGTTTAAACTACTTCTATGGAGGTAAAAACTTTATTTGAAAATACAAGGTTTATTCTGACATCAGCTTGTGCTTTGAGATGTCATACAGCTCTGTTTGTACAGTATCTTGGACTGGAAGTGATCTCAGGCCAATCAAGACTGAAGTTAGGTAGCCACACTTTCTGGACTCTTGAGAGGTACAATACACGTCATTTTGCAGATGCTATGGCAAAGGAATATTTTCAGTATTCTGAAGCTCAGGTAAGATATTG
Source organism: Burhinus oedicnemus (assembly GCA_008921705.1). NCBI lineage: Eukaryota > Metazoa > Chordata > Aves > Charadriiformes > Burhinidae > Burhinus > Burhinus oedicnemus. Next base: position 379,004 of record VFFE01009043.1, read on the forward strand.
TTATGAGTAACTCTGTGAGAGATACTAGATATTAATAGTGTTAATTTACATCAAATGATCTTATTGCAAAATCTCAGCCTTAGAATTTACTTGGATGCATATGTCTATATACCTCAATTTCAGAAATCTCCACAGAAAATTCTGTGGTACTGTGTAATACAACACACACTTATATACCTATACATTACATAGATATTGCACAATACTATGTACTACACTACACATGTAGTAATATAATACATTTTGAGATACAGTAAGAGGAGGTCTTGTCCTCAGGTCATGTTGGATGTGTAATGAAGTTCAATGAGCATAGTGAAAGTTAATTGTGAGCGTGCTTCCCAGTGTTTAAAAAATCAGGCATTAATATTGATAGTAACGATGAATATAGAATTACCTATTAATGATAATAATGAATTGTCTATTCTGAGGCTGCTTTTTTATTGCCTGAAGTGAACAACAGAGCTTTCATTGTTTTAGGTTCAGATATGGTTAGGAGCGTGTATGAATTGAGAATCACCGTTTTTCCTAAAAATTGCAATTGAATTGTTTTCTTGGACCTTTCTATGCCTAGGAGAACTGTTTGTTTCGCTAGGAAATTGGGAACCTTCTTTTTCCAGAGGGAGAAATATTACTCAAAGCTACAAACCAAAGCTTAGTTAGTTAACTTTAAAATAGTGGCATTTCTTGATGTCACTAGTGTAGGATTAAATTTTGCCTGCTGGAATCCAGAGAGCTTATCTTGTAAGGCACAGCTTGGTGAGAGGAAAACACTTTGTCAAAAAACCTCCAACATAAAATCATGGCAGAAAATGAACACATTGAAAAATCTCCATAGCATCTACATGATGGTGCTCGATGGTCAGGGATAATAGAATGAGTATTTAAGACCATGGGAGCTGTAGTAAGAAAGCAGGTGAGATGTTCAAAAGTGCAAAATCAGCTTACCTGCATCTGCTTTTAGAATTAACCTTGGGGTTGCTTTCTGTGTTACTAGTATGTGGGGTTAAAAAGTGATCTTTCTTCTTTTTTCCATGGATAATTTTGATTGCAGTGAAAATGTTTTTAGTTTTCTGAGTGGAATATTTTTACTTTGGCAGTTTTTTTGAAATTTGGGATTTTTTAGGGAAAGCAGATTCTTTTTGTGTCAAAACCAAGGTTCATCTGACAAGCAATTTATGACAAACTATACTTTTAACAGGACCTGAAGTGTTACAATATTTGCCTTCTATTTTCCACGTAGACAATGTAGCCAGTAGTTGCTGCTGAAGGGTTTCCACTTAAAAACACCACGTTTGTTATTAATGAGAGCAATTATTTTAACATTTGTTTTTTAATTCCTGAAGAATATTTGATTTCAGGTTTCAAAGCTTTGCGAGAAACTTGAGTTTAATTCTGGAGTTTGAAAGTGCTGTCACCTGTCTTGTAGATGATACATCAATATATTGGACTGAAGTGGTGCAAAGCCTGTTTGAGAGAGCTCACTTGCAAACGTGAAACCTTTTGGTTTGACTAATCCTTGGGGAATTAGCATGTCCTAAAGTTAGAAATTAATCTCTCTGACCACATGTGCTATCAGTATATCAAAGATGGAATGTATTATAAAGGGCATGTTCTTTCAAGAAAACATGAGATACATTATTTTTTCCACATTTCTTGAGACAAGAGTTGTATAACCCAGCCATGCTTCTGTATCTCATGTCAAAACAGCAAATTTGCTGAGGAATTTCTATAGCAATTTGATACAAAGGCCAAATCACACAATAAAGACATGTGCCCTGCATCACCCAGGACTGGTTTAATTAAAGAGCCGAAGAAACACTTCTGGTAACAGATGCAAATTTTTATACTGTAAATTGTTAATATTAATGATAGAATCATTGAGATAGATTTTTTCACCCGTAATCAATTTGTATAATATCTTCTGAAACGCAAGACTGAATCCATCATCACTATGAACAGTGATGACTATGATCTGTGCTTGCCCAGTAGGAGAATTTGAGAGGATTTAACCAATGTTTATGCATCGCCTTTCATATATTTTGCACTTTGTTAGCTCAATTCATCCTGCATTTCATCAAAAAGATTAGACCTTTTTTTATACATTACCTACAATGCGTGTGTCAAAATTGGATGGTTAATGAAATAACTGAGTAATGTGAGCTGAATTCCAAATAGACCTATTTTTACTTAAAGCTTTATTGGGCCTCAGCACTTGTCATAGTTAACCATGGTCCTGGCTTCAATGCACATTTACTAAGCCAAACTTTAGGCATCCATGCATCTATTTTAGTCGTTGCCATTGCTCACAGGGGACTTTGTATTCCTTGCACTATCGTGAGATTCTCATACTTTTCTCAGGTGGGGGATTAAGAGAGAAAATTCTTTCGTGTGTACCATGAAAATGTCTGTAATAGCAAAAACATTCAGACTTGGGCTATATCTAAAGAGGCTAAACAAAGAACATTTTAAACTCATTACCTTTTCAAAGAAGTAATTAAAATAGAGGTTGTTTTGATGTGAAAATAAAAGATTGTTTTTATACGTGACTGTGTGTTTGCCTGACCTTTCATCTTTGTTTATAGCTTTAGACAATATGTGATTAGTGTAGCTGTGGGAACAAGAGGAAATCTGAGAAGAATTAAGAGAAAATACAAAAAGAAGGCTGAGAAACAATGGAAGGGTAATATCAGAGAGAAGGCTGGGTCTGTGTGCCACAAAGGCTTTTGCTTGCAATTCTGCTATGTACATGGCAAGGGTGCTGGGATGTCTGCAGACAGGTAGCAATGAAAGGATGGATGAAGGTACTGCCAGCTTATCGCAATGAGTGGAGCTCTATACATGCCCAGTTTCGACAAGGTGGGGGCACCTGTAAAATTGGAGTGTGGAGCAAAGGCACTAGGGGAATTTGAAGAATGTACTTGAAGCTGATCTTAAAGCCTGCCTATGTCCCAGTGAAAGTTGTGAGACCTTTTTGAAGAACATTGCCTATAAACTGAAAAGGGGAGGGAGAGTAGTTTATGCATTTATTGCAAGAAAGAGGGGTATGCATCAGCAGCAATTCCGGCTAGGGTGTGACTCCTAGACATGATATACTACAATAGTCCATAGTGATCTATAATTTTCTTTTAAAAACAATTTATTAGATTTGTGGCTGGGAGGTAGACCAACTTGAATTTCCATCACGAGCACAGCTGAGATTTCAAAATGAACCTTTTTTTGATGGGTGTAGACTGGAAACATGCTGACCTGGATGCCTTCTCGCAGAATTCATTGCATTGTTCTAGGTGATATAGTCAGCCACTGAAGCTCCAGGCTAGCACTGTCACTTTCCTTTGTTGAAAATGAGAAGTTTTCAACAGAATAGATGCTTTCTGTTTTCTTTTTAAATCACTGAAAAAATTTCCCTCTGAATTTCAGAAGATCAAAATTCACATCAGAATGGAGGCATGTGTCATTTTTGTAAACTATAAATTTGAAAGGCTGCCTTGCTAAACAGTGGCAAAATCAAGCTGAAATATCACTCTGAAACAGTCTATAGCAAGGAGAGAATTCTTTTTACAAAGCAGTGTACATCATTCATCACTGTTCAGCCTTAATCAATAAGGCAGAAAGCAACTATAAGCAAAAGGATATTGCCTTTCCCAAGACCTAAGTAAAAAAGATACACTTTTTTCCGAGTTTCTGTTTTTTATGAAATAACATCCTAGCCTTGTGTTTAGAAAAGAATATGAAATTGCTCCAGTTATTGCAGCAGGTTCAGTAGCATCTGTCAGGTATGTATTTTAAATATATTTGATCTAACTTAAAGTCTGGTATTTTTGAAAGACACTTGATTGGCTTAAGAGTTGAAAGGAGTTGACTGTACAAACAACTGTGACTTTAATCTCTCAATGGAATACCAGTGTACTGACAATGTGGGAACTACTACATTTTGGAGAAGATGCTCTGACAAGAAACTACTTTATTCGAAAACACAATCAAATTTTAAGGAGGAGTCAAAGGAATTTGGTAGTGGTGTGGGGGTTTTGTTTTGGCTTGATATTTTTTTTATGGCGCTAAGGTGACTTAGAGAGGACTCAGTGAAGTACTTCATGTCTGGAGAAGGCTAAAATGGAGGGTGTTTTTTTTCTTCTCTCTTAATACGGGAGAAAGGAGTTTTATGCATGTGTGTATTGAGGGCAGGAATAGAGTCTTCCAGTGTTGCCTCAGACAGAGTTCAAGTAGTTTCTTCTGAGGCCTCTGGTTTGGGCTGCTGGTACTTGAGACACGCTACTGGACTAGATGGAAAGTAAGAACAATCCAAAATGACAATTAGTAGTAGATTCAGTGCAACTATAATTTAAATTCAGTGGATTACTTGGTCAGTCTACTGAACAAGAGCTTTGTTTATACACTTTTTGGTCATTTCGTTCATACAGTTGTAGGAAACCTTTAGAGTCCTCAAACAGCTGTTTCTCTAATCCTTCAAAAAGTAGATTCATAAGCAAACTTCCAGATCATGTTCTTATTTAACTCTTTCTCACTTATTCGTTCCAGTTGAATACTGTTTTGGAAAAGAGGAACAAACCAATATGTATAGTCTGCTTTGTAATTACAATTTTCCAGTCTCTAAAACAATTACACCTTTGTCGAAGAAAAAGGAAATTAAGTCTAATTCCCATAAGTACCTTTTTTGGTAAGAACCTGATTTAATTAATGATGCTGAAGTCTAATGCCATGTGCTGATCGGATCGACTTCTGAGTCATGTGTCTTGAATTTTATGCTGCTAAGATTTGGTCAAACCTTTGAGCCTCCAAAAATAACTTGTACCAATTACATTTTTTGTTTCATAGCCCAGTCCCTTGTGTTTAAGATCATGCGGAAGTTAAATCACAGAGGGAGAAAGGGGACAATATAAGAGTGTGGTAAACAGGCAGCTATAGAGCATGGCAAATTAAATTCAGAATAATATTACTTTCTCTTTTAATGTTACTTTTCACTTTTCTTTGTCTTTTAAATTTTATCCTTACTTGACTTTGGATGGGTCCTTCTTCTATGTTAGACTAATCCTGTAGTGTACTGCTAGCTTCAGATTACACGAGTGACATTATCCGTGGGTATTTTTCCAAAGCATGCTCGCAGGTCTTGAGTGACCTGTTCTGTTTTCTTGCTGATTGGTTTAAAAAAGAAAAATCGTTGATATTTCTTGTTCTCTAGCATAAAAGTGACATGGTGGAGTGATTTCCTTCCTGCTGAAGCAGGAGTGTGAAAGCAAGAATCATAACACTCCTGCTTGTTCCGGAACTCAAACTTCATAGCTGAGGATCATTTACAACTTGCAGTTGTAGCGTTTGCTGTCATGTCTGCATTGCATCAATATCCACAAAACACTCAGTTCCCAGAGTTCAGTGCCAATCATTCTAAATTCAAAAATCTGAGCATAATATTTTTTAGTAGAAGATCGCCCCAAATTATTTCTTAACGTCAGGAAAGAATCTCTCTAGAATGGCAGAGGCACATTTTCATGCACAAAAGTGCTGCTTATTTGTTCTGTAGCTTGTTTGAGCATTCTTTACTCTTTGACAGAGGAGCAGACATTCCCTTTGGATAGGGTAATCAACAGCAGAAACAATGCAAGCCACGTTTTTCACAAGCCAGAAAAATAACGGTCTTTGTTCTGGTCAGACACAATGATTGAATAGACATTATGTCCAATATCTGTATGAGCTATTTCTCTGAAACTGTAATGGGCACTTCATGAGGAGAGATAACTAGTAAAGTTCCTTGTTTATTGATAGAAAAAAATGTCATTTTCTTGTGTCTTTAACAATGACTTAGCTCTAGAGATTGCCTGAATGTGAATTGGTACAAACAAAAGTTCAGCCAGTCACAAAATGATTAAGTTTTCAGTTTCTTACTACTGAAGATTCATACAGAAATGAAGTTTGGATCAAATGATATGAGAGGAAAAAATGGTGATTCTTAAAGTTCATTGACTTTCATAAAGAAATTAGAAGAATGGTCATGAAAATTCTCTTAAGGGTTGATCAGCCAAAAATTATGCCAAAAAAAGGAATAATAGTTAAACATTTTCTCTCTCTCTCTCTCTCTTTTTTTTTTTTTTTTTTTTTTTTTAATATAGAAGACTGGAAAGGCCAAGAATCAGCAGATAGACATTTGGAAAGGCGCTCAGGACAAGCAGAACACATAAATGATAGTTTGGTGGCTGGAACATGAAACAAGAATTTTTAGTATAACTATTTATGTGCGAGTCTGCCTTGGAAAAGAACATGAAATTGGCAACCTGATCAAACACAGATTCTAAACAAGCAAAAGTCTGTGGTGAAGGGGAACGCATGAGTAGCAAAGAAGAAATTCCTACAGGAAACACAGAAGTAAGATTAAGTAAAGAATAAAAACACTCTGCTAAAGAGTACTTGGTTCCCTGAGAGGAAAGACCTAATTCACCAGTCTTTTGGCTTATAAAATTGCAGGCAAGAACTGCAAAGAGGAAGAATAGTGAGAATTCACCAGTTCAAGGAAAGGTTGTCAGTAGACAAGAGAAATCTGGTCTGCGGAACAGACGACTATGTTCTTGTACATGATTTGTTCATTATATTTAGTATTAATTCAGGAGCTGAGGTAACTGCTTTGAAACAAGACTTGTGCAAGGGGAAACCCTAGACTTAGGTTGAAGGAAAGAAAAACATTGGCTTTCTGAGTCTGATGAGGCTACATAGGCAGGGAGCCATGTGATTGACATCTTTGCCTTCAAAGGAGTCTAACTGTACTGTAAAAATGAGATGGGCCACATGTTAAGTGGGAAAAGCTAGGACAGTATTTGACGGCAACTGCCAGCCAGAAAGATAGCTGGAGTGAACTTGGACAGCACTGCTTGAATGATTTTCAGTCTTACTGAGAAGAATACTGAAACAGAAGGCAGAAGAAAACTATGAAGATGATGTACTTTTATAGGATCTGTTATAGTCAAAACATATCCTTGTGTATCTTTCTGATCCTTCGCAGTTATAGGAAGTTCTGGGCAGAATGAATTAAAAAAACTTTAACTATAGGAAGCCCATTACAGTACAAATAACTTGTGATTCATCAAAAGGGCAGGGGGACAGGCCTGGAGGAAGTTGAAGTCAAATGTCACCACCTAAAAATATATCTGAAATGATGAAGTTTCTTCCTCTGATGAATATTTGGAGTAAATTCCACAAAAGGCCATGCTCTTTATGAACTGTGTGATGCCAACCTTGCGTGGGCTGAGGATAAAACATAGGAATGGGTTCTGAAAAGATGCTCTAAATAACTTATTGACCACATCCTGGGAACTGGCATTTGACAATGTTTCTAAGCCCACAGCCATTTCAGCAAATGCCAGTAGCTCAAGACTTAGTGGAGTGGTACTCCAGTTGCAGTGAGATGAATCCTGTCACACGCTTCAGGCAGCTTTCAGATGCCAAGAATAAGTATGCACAAATAGCGAGTGTCTGGTGAGAGGCTGGGCCATGGGAGAGATTCAGAAGTTGCTACCACATCTTGATACTTTCAGCAAAGTAACAGGTAGATTGTAAGCCACCTGCAGTATTGATAAAATAGTCAAAGTGCCCCTTACTAATGTTTTTCAAACCTATCTCAAAGAATTATTTTACCAGGAAAGTCTCTAAGGATGACTGACCATCTATTAAGGAAACCACAGATGACTGAGTTTTTCAGCATGATAAAGGAGCCTGTGAAGATGTAAATGAACGGCCTCCTTTCATCACTGTACAAACCTGGTGTGTATGAGTAACCACTGATGACCACAGACAAACAAAAACTATCCATGTTTTTTTGAGTTGGCCTAGCACTTTTGTACAAGAGGGGGGAGCTTTTTGTTTATGTGCAGCAGTTTCATAGTGGTCCCACCATCCTCAAAGGTCAGCAGTTTATGAGAAACAGCCCTGCCAGCTGCCACTCACAGAGCTTATGGTACCCACTGCCTAAGGTAAAGTGACTGCCATTTACAATGTAGCATCCCATTTCCTTCTTTGGTGTTGGCTGGCTACTTTTTCTAGTTTTGTGGAAATGCTGTTTCCCAGCAATTCAGCTGGTCACAGAAAAGCAAGTGCTCTGGGTTCAGCACTCCAATCTCAAGAGTTATACTTCAAACCCTAACCACTTTGTCTGAGCACTGATTGGCAAGAGCTTTGCTGCATCAAAAAGACTTAGTTTTCTTCTTCTCATCTACTGAATAGTGACCACATTACTTCTAATAATAGTCCAGTTCGTTAGTCAGGAGAAATCCTGACAACTTTGCAGGTGAATTTTCATTGTAAGTTGATCTATATTAAACACATGAAGCTAAGATATGGCAGTCTTTTCCTGTTTGTATGATTGCCTGAATTAAGCAATATGCTTAATCTGATGGGTCCTGACAAAAACAGAGTGGCATGTAATGTGAATATGGTCATTTATTCATTGTGGGTGCAGTTGTAGCAAGAGTTCCCAACAGCCATTCAGCAGTACAGGCAAACCATTCAGCCTTACTTATAATGCTTCCCTCTTTTGAATTGTTTTGCACCTAATAGATTGTTCTTCTTCATCTTATGACAAAAGCACTAGTAGTAGCTGAATACTCGATCCACAGAACACTGACTGTAAGAATTTTTAATAACTGATAATTTCTGAAGGTATAATTACTTTGTTGTGTAGTCGTGAACAGGTGCCTGTTACTGGCAGTAGAGGAAAAGGAATGCTGATGTCAATTGCTAGTTAACGTTTGCTGCTGGAACCTCTCGTAGACTTAAGATTGATAAAAGAAATGTCCATTTCATATGCTCACACAATGGCAAATTGTGTTTGGGACAGGTGTAAAAGTGCACAGCATGAAAATCATATCCTGATGCTTTAGTCATATTGTCCTCTTATTTTGCCTCTACTTTTACTAATATTTTCTAAAATATTAGAAATATTCTTCAATGTTTCTCTTCTGAGTATGAGGCCCAAGTTAAATTATACAGGTTTTAAAAAATACTTAAGTAGCCCCTGGAGAGCATATGATAGAGATATTCTCTTACCCAAGGACCTAATCTCTTTTGACTTCTGTGGGAGGAAAAAGAAATGTACTTATTGGAAGCTGTGTTGATGGTTAAGATAAGAATCTGTCCCTTCCACAAGATAGGCCTAGTCCAATGTTTTTAATGCAACGGGAGTTTGATATTGACTTCAGTGAGCTCAGGATCAGTTTCTTCTTCATGTCTGGAAGCAAAGAGCTGTCACTCTGGGTATTTAATCCTGGAACGTGAAGATGAGTCCGTGATCCAGCAACGTTCGAAGAGAGTCCCCACCCTTGGTCCGAATGTTTTGCAGCAATGAGAGGCTATGATCATTAAGAATGTATGCAGGAATGAGTGTCTTTGACTTCTACGCCAATATACACAAGGTAGGTCCTTCTATAAATCTTTCTAGAAATATATAGATATTTTACTGTTTGGCTCAGATATCTTAGGTATTTGGGTTTCTTCTTGTGACATGTTCTGCCTTGCCTGTCAGCCCAGTTCTAAATAAGGCAGTCAAACTCAACCACGCAAATGGAGACATTTCTTTAGCGTTGGGAAACATATGCAAACTCTCAGAATAGATTTCCCATGCCCCTCTCCCCTTACTAGAGTCTTGTTTCATTTTGGAAAACTAGGCACCTATGGCTAATTTTCAAAGCACTGCCCAAGAGGTACACCGAACCCTCTCCCACGGGCATTGCTGAGAAGGACTTGGGTGGGTACTGCCTTTTATAATTTTGTCCTAATGCCCAGTTGACATTAACTGCAATAGGATTGCAATACAGAATGGCCCTAAAGGACTCTAGTGTTTAATAAAGATGCTATAATAGGTTGGAGTGTGTCTTATAGATGGTGATTTTGTATCAGATACTGTGTTTGTTATTATTGTGGTTTTAGTTTGGTAACTTGTGAAGTGGCTTGAGAATGTGAAGCATTTTTTTACATAGTGTATAAGGCAGTGAGTCTCAGAAATGCTCTCTTATTACTTTAAGCTAGCTGGTGTTCTACCGATGTCGTGTGTTAGTTCTAGTAAAGTCATGGAAGGCTTCTGTGTATTTTATCTTGTAGCACTAATATGAATTTTATTATAATAACCGTAGTTTGCATTTCAAGAAATAAAAGTTTCTACAATATAGTGTAATGATTTTTGGTAGAAATTAAGTATGAACAATAACATATCTCCTTTGAAGGAAGTGTATTTTTATTGTGTTTTTCTGTATAGAAGTGAATTTATATTGCATTCTGAGAGTAACAAATGATGTTTAAAAGTTTTCAGTGCTTTGCAACACCACTTGGGAAGAAGATAGGGTTTTATTTCTTATGCAACTAGTGTAAAAACCCAAATTAATTTTCTCTTTTTCCTTCTGTTTTGTGGCCTAATTTGTTCTCTCTATGTGATCTTAGCAGTAATAAATTAACAATTACTTTGCAATGTTGAATACTACCTTTCATACAAAGATCTCAGTGCATTTTATAACTGCTATTAAATTAAGTAACCCTCCTTCATGCAAAAGGGAAGTATTGGTCCTTTTTATTATAGAAAGATGAATAGTGAGGTGCAGAGATCTTGCACAGTATGCCAAGTTCACGCAGAAAGCCTGTGGCAGGGATGTAGATGGAATGAAGGAATCTTTTAACTTGCTGTGCCTCTGGTTGTAACAGCCACAGAATTGTCTGTGCATCCATAGACACTTTAATTTACAAAGTCTAACTGTGTCTGATTTCACTGTTGCTTTTCCTGGTTTGTCAGCTGGCAGCCTAGCTTAAGGCAAAGGCTATGCCAACTGGTACATACTGGGAACTATTAAGGAGGTAGCTATATCTGCAGGTAGCTATATCAGAAGGGATAAGCAAGGAAGGAGAGGTGGTGGGCTGGCCCTGTATGTTAGGGAGTGTTATGAATGTCTGGAAATAAATGATGGTGATGGTAGGGTGAAGTGTCTATGGATAAGAATCAGGGGGAGGGCCAACATCAAAGTGGGAGTCTGTTACAGACCACCCAACCAGGATGAAGAGGCAGATGAAATATTCTATAAACAGCTGGGAGAAGTCTCAAGATTGCTAGCCCTTGTCCTCATGGGGGACTTCAACCTACCAGGTATCTACTGGGAATACAATACAGCAGAGAGGGAACGGTCTAGGAGGTTCCTGGAGTGTGTTGAGGATAACTTCCTGACACAGCTGGTGAGGAAGCCAACTAGGCAAGGTGCCCTGCTGGACCTGTTGTTTGTAAACAGAGAAGGACTTGTGAGGGATGTAATGGTTGGAGGCCGTCTTGGGCGTAATGATCATGAAATGATAGTGTTTTCAATTCTTGGAGAAGCAAGGAGGGGGGTCAGCAGAACTGCCACCTTGGACTTCCAGAGGGTGGACTTTAGTCTTTTCAGGAGCCTGGTTGACAGAGCCCCTTGGGAGGCAGTCCTGAAGGGCAAAGGAGTCCAGGAAGGATGGACGTTTTTCAAGAAGGAAGTGTTAAAGGTGCAGGAGCAGGCCATCCCCATATGCTGAAAAATGAGCTGTCGAGGAAGAAGACTGGCCTGGCTGAACAGAGAGCTATGGTTGCAACGCAAGGGAAAAAAGAAAATTTATAGCTTTTGGAAGAAGGGGCAGGCCATTCAGGAGGACTACAAAAATGCTATGAGGCTATGTAGGGAGAAAATTGAAAGGGCCAAAGCCCAACTAGAACTTAATCTGGCTTCTGATGTTAAGGACAATAAAAAAAGTTTCTATAAATACATTACCAACAAAAGGAGGACTAAGGAGAATCTCCATCCTTTAGTAGATGGGGGTGGAAACATAGTGACCAAGGATGAGGAAAAGGCTGGGGAACTTAATGCCTTCTTTGCCTCAGTCTTTAAGAGTAAGACCAGTTGTTCCCTGAGTATGCAGCCCCCTGAGCTAAAAGACAGAGGCAGGGAGCAGAATGAAGTCCCCATAATCCAAGGGGAAATGGCGAGTGACCTGCTACACCACTTAGACATACATAAGTCTATGGGATGGGATCCACCTGAGGGTACTGAGGGAGCTGGTGGAGGTGCTCACCAAGCCACTTCCCATCATTTATCAGCAGTCCTGGCTAACCGGGGACATCCCAGTTGACTGGAAGTTAGCAAATGTGATGCCTATCCACAAGAAGGGCCAGAAGGAGGATCTGGGGAACTACAGGACTGTCAGTCTGACCTTGGTGCCGAGGAATATTATGGAACAGATCATCCTGAGTGCCGTTATGCTGCACATGCAGGACAACCAGGTGATCGGGCCCAGTCAGCATGGGTTCATGAAAGACAGGTCCTGCTTGACTAACCTGATCTCCTTTGATAAGGTGACCTACTTAGTGGATGAGGGAAAGGCTGTGGATGTTGTCTACCTGGACGTTAGTAAAGCCTTCAACACCATTTTCCACAGCATTCTCCTGGAGAAACTGGCTGATCATGGCTTGGATGGGTGTACTCTTTGCTGCGTCAAAAACTGGTAGTCTGGTTGGGCCCAAAGAGTGGTGGTGAATGGAGTCAAATCCAGTTGGCGGCTGGTCACCAGGGCTCAGTACTGGGGCCGGTTCTGTTCAATATCTTTATCAATGATCTGGATGAGGGAATCAAGTGCACCTTCAGTAAGTTTACAGATGACACCAAGTTGGGCAGGAGCGTCTATCTGCTTGAGGGTAGGATGGCCCTGCAGAGAGATCTGGACAGGCTGGATCGATGGGCTGAGGCCAATGGGTGTGAGGTTCAACAAGGCCAAGTGCTGGGTCCTGCAGTTGGATCACAACAACCTCATGCAGCGCTACAGGCTTGGGGAAGAGTGGCTGGAAAGCTGCTGGGCAGAAAAGGCCTTGGAGGTGTTGATTGACAGTCGACTGAATACGAGCCAGCAGTGTGCCCAGATGGCCAAGAAGGCCAATAGCATCCTGGCTTGTATCAGAAATAGTGTGGCCAACAGGGCTAGGAAAGTGATTGTCCCCCTGTACTCGGCACTGGTGAGGCCACAACTTGAATACTTTGTTCAGTTTTAGGCCCTTCACTACAAGAAAGACATTGAGATACTGGAGCGTGTCCAGAGAGGGGCAGCAAAGCTGGTGAGGGGTCTAGAGCACAAGTCTTCTGAGAAGCAGCTGAGGGAACTGGGGTTGTTTAGCCTGGAAGAAAGGAGGCTGAGGGGAGAACTTATCACTCTCTACAGCTACCTGAAAGGAGGTTGTAGCGAGGTGGGGTTGTTCTCTTCTCCCAAGTAACAAGTGACAGAACAAGAGGAAACAGCCTCAAGTTGTGCCAGGGGAGGTTTAGATTGGATATTAGGAAAAATTTCTCCACAGAAAGGGCTATCAAGCATTGGAACAGGCTGCCCAGGGAAGTGGTGGAATTGCCATCCCTGGAAGTATTTAAAAGATGTGTGGATATGGTGCTAAGGACATGGTTTAGTGGTGGTTTTGGCACTGTTAGGTTGATGATTGGACTTGATGTCAAAGGTCTCTTCCAACCTAACTGATTTTGTCATTCTGTGATCTTTCAGAAATCTGTTTGTTCACTCAGCTAGGCAGCCACTGCTCGTTGCCATGCTGCCGAGTAGACATTTTATAAGAATGTACGTGACTGTTAATGACCACTTTGCTTGCTGGTTTTTTGTTGGTTATACAATCACTGGTATGCTGCTCTGTTACAAAATGATTTTCCCTGGTTCTTAATGCTTAACCCAGTGCTTAGTAGTTGCTTGATCAGCCTTTGTTACGTTGTTTCATTTTATTCACAAACACCCTGAGAATAGTACTATTTCTGACTCCTGCAGGTAATCTCAGGGGATTCCTGTGGAGCTGTGGTGTTGTACAGGGCTCCAGAGGCAAAGGGACTACGGCGAAGAACTGTTTCTCCCCTATCTGAAATCACCACTGACACTTGAGTCTGAACTGGAGCCTTCGTATTCACATTCCCACCAGCAATACAGGATCTGTCTGAAGCTTTGGATTATGCAGAACCATTATCTAAAAGTCAAATATAATGTGGGCTATTGCTTGTACTTAGTACGCCTGCCTTTTCCCGCACCGCTCCTCTCTCCTTGTCCCTGTCTAGATGGAGAATTGACAGCTGTGGCCTTGAGCAGGGTGTGTTTGGTAGCTGCAGGGTTTGGATGCCAAGTTCTGGGATATCATTCTCACAGTGGCATTTGGGTCTGTGATAGGCTCTGGCACTGAGCTGCCTGCAGCTGTGAGGCTCTGTGAGGTGGTGTCGGGTCAAGCTCCCTCCTCCATGGCAGAGCCCCTTGCTGATCACTTGCCACTTTCTGTACCAGCCTCTTCCTGATATAGTATAAGAAATCCACATGAAGGACTCTTATGGCCACTGGCGGGTAGGGTCTGACAACCATACATTGTTTTACTTTAGATCTGTACTGCACCTGTAAAACTATCTCACACATCAAATGCCATCACATCAAAAATCCGCGTTTCTAGTGCAAGCTTACTTTCAGCGGGGTCTAGGCAAATTCTTCAGGAGACTCTCAATGCTCAATTATTTATTAATGAGGACATACTTGCTTCTGGAGGTCTTTTGAATCTGTTCTATGAATTGTAGGGAAATGAACATGCCAAGCAGTTAGCAATGTATTTTATTACACCTGCTCCTGGTTGCCCACCAGTGCACTGACAAATCCCTCTGGCACCAGCTGCATGGCCACGTACAGAAAAATGTTAGATTTCCACAGAGAGAATGTGGCTTGCAGGGTGCTTAGGAAGTCATCTCCTCCTTCAGAGCATTTGAGTCTGGCAGCACTGGGAGCATCCTACAGCCCGCTCACAGGAGCTCAGTACCAGGCACTGACATCATCTCTGGTAATTCCCATCTTTTGAGTTCATGTCAGGTGCTTTTGCTGTGGAAAGCTGACTTTAACAATGCCTATTTCTACTATTTATTGTCCATCTTGTCTGATTCTGCCTTTGTGATGTGATACAGAGGTGTAAGCTTATGCAGGTGTGTGTTTGTGTAGGTATGCCAAACTGGTGTAATAGATGCACCAGGTGAAACGGAGTTACTGTGACAAAGTTAATTAGATTGGTAAATGCAGTGATTCTGTCGCATGTAGCCAACGAGGCAGCTGCAGAACAAAAACATAAAATGTTCCCTGGTGTTTATTTTCTAAAGGGCATCATGGTCACAAGAAGAATGAACCGTCTGAAAAGGTCTGTAATGCAGAGACAAAGTTGACTGAAAAAGTAATTTTAATTATTCATCTTCCCAGCCCAGAACTCATGGGATAAAAAGAGCGATACCTGTGATAGATGGACTCCAAGTAAGAACCTATGATCTGATATTTAAAATTCTGATCTCTTACTGGGATCGGTGGAAATGGTGAGTGCTCAGCAACTCTGAAAATTAGTGAAATCAGATTTCAGTCAGTGCCTTTGTTCTGAGAGATCTGTTAGAGTGGCTGTTCCAGTATGTGCACCAGAAATCATTTTCCTGTGGATGAAACAGAGCTATCCCCGGGATGGAAACACGGCAAAAAACTATGGGAGGATACATTTTTTGACACTGATAGTGAAGTAATGCCATACCTGTTACTAAGATCCTTTCTTAAATGTTCTCACGTAGCAAGCTGCATAGACCTTACTCATGGTAACAAATGACTTGCTTTATCTTCAGTTTTATCTCCACTTGAGAGAGCCAAATGACTGTTTCAACATGCTATTTTAACTGCTCCTTTATGTCTGCTAACATAGAGGCCTAATGTAGTCATCTAACATTGATAAATGTCATAAGTCAGTAACGTGCTATGTGGCTTCCCCAGAATGTTTCGGGGAATGTTTCTGACTGTCTGGATATGAGAAAGCATATTTAACTTTCTTTCTGGATCCTTCTGTGGATTCCAGTGTGGTCTAGCTAATGAAATAAGTATTCACTGTACAGCAACTGGTGAAAGGTGCCTATCAAAATGTTAAATGTAAAACTTTAAAAAGATAACATTGGTTATAATAAACAGTATGGTTTTAACATGGATTTTTTTGTCTTTTTCTTTTTCTTAAGATCAGATTGCAGTAGGAAAAGCTGTAACCCTAACAGAAAAGACATGGGACTTAAACTGCCCCAAAAAAATCCAGTGGGTATTTGTCATAACTGCTGCTGTGAAACAAATTGAGACAACTGGAAAGAGAATTACCTACAACAGCACTTGGCTTTCATAAAGCTTTCATGATTTAAAGCCCTGCTTTTTAATTAGTTTTACTAGTAAATTAAATTACAACATCCTTCCAGCCAGATATCATCTCCAAATTGTTGAAGAGAACAATGAGTGACATGCTTGAGGACAAAACCAGAATGACCACCATACCTTGGGAGGAGATTTCAGGCATTCCTGGCTTTTAGACATCACTGGAATATGCCACTCTCTCACACTGTGCCTCTCCCTGCTCTGTCTGACAGGCAATTTAGTATCGCATAATGTCTCTTTTGTCAGGCTTATACACGATGCACGCTCAACCTGCTGAAATGACGTCAGCAGTACTGAATCAAGCACTGTCATGTCAGAGAAAGTATGGTCATCAGTCAGCCATCCCCACACTGACCCTGCGATCAGGCTTCCATAAGCAGGTGGCTTACAAAAATATTGTGTGTTTTTCCTGAAGGCTATCAGAAATCCCCAGTATCAATTGTAAAAGTTGCTTATGTCAATTAGCTACTGCTCTGGTGGCAATACCTTTTCTGACAGAATGACGTGTCTGTGAGCATGTTGACCCAGGGGCCGGTAGATTCCCTGGAGCCATTGGAGAGGATCTGGAAACTGTTTTGTGGGATCTGAGTGTTCCTCACTGCTCTGTGCTATTGGTACTAGAGAGAGCCACTACACATTTCCGACGCTATTGCAGTGAACTCTTGCTTTTAATCATTAACCTGTGTTGGCAGTAATTGGGATTGAGATGACTATAAAATATAATTTTAACCAGATTAGTATAGGCCTAAGGCAAGAATCAAACTTCCAGAGGCTGACAGGAAAAGAAGTCGAAGTGCTGACAAGTTAGTGTAATGTGTAATAAGCAAGAATAAAAACCAATATATGATTTAAACGATGTGCTAATTAATACGATATAGATACTGAAAGCCCTGGGAAACTGAGGGAGGGCTCTGTTTCCTTCACAGTTTAGAAACAGCCAGAACATAGTGTCCTTGAACTAGATAACAGCAGCTTTTTGCCGAGGTAGGGGAGAAGACCCCCTCCATTTGAATTGCTAGCTGGTCTTTACCAGCTTTGGCAAAGAAAGCCTTCCAAAGCTAATCGAAGCTAGCGGGAAGTCCAAAAGAAAGGAATAAAATGTTTATTTATTGTTAGTTCATCAGTCTCTTGAGTCAGCAGGTCAAATTAAACTAAGTCAGTTCTTTGCATTTGACGTACCGGGACAGATAATTTTAAGATCGTTTGGACTGATTCTGTGGTGAGCCCTACAAATGAGACTACTGTGCTATTTTAGTCTAATTTATTGTGTAAGCGCTAGACTAAAGTAAATTGCTGTACTTAATACCTGTAGGTGAGCACAATAGTTTGCTTTGTAGAAACGTGTTTGAACATCTTCTTAAATGCTAAATGGCTTTAGGTGTGAAGGAATTATTGTGAGCGATATGCTGAACCACTTGGTGAAAAATGGTATATTTGAAAAGTTTAGGTGTGGTACTGCCTGATGCGTTTCATACTTAATTGAAAACTTTCTGGTTTGGTCTAAGGGGAGATGATTGGTTCTATCCACTTTCAAGTAACTTATTTGTATCCTTAGGCCTAGTTCATATCGTATCGTATCGTGGGTCTGGGGATTCATTCTGGTCTGAGCCATATTTGGGTTTTGAGGGTAAAAAAAAATTAGTCCCACAATTAAGAGATTTTTCTTCCTGTTTTTAAACCGTTCCAGTACTTCTAAGATGGCAAAATGAATGATGTTATTAACCACTCTTTACCTGGTTGCTTCCAGAAAAGATCGTTATGGTATTGGCGTGTCAGACGGTTCTGTCTTTGCTTTTACTTCAGAGAAAAAAGACAAATTCTGGGACATGCCTTTGACTGTGTTTTGAGTAAAGGCAAAAAGAGGAAATGGAGCAGGGATGTCAGGGGGAAGATGGAGGGAGATGTTCAGAAAAGACAGTGTGTGTAAATGAGAGACTAAAAGAATGTGAGTAAGACAGAAATTGCTTCTGGGTTTTAATAGGAAAGGGAGAGCTTATTCATTTTGTCTCCTTCAGTGAGTTTGCCTGAGTCTGCCCTGGAAGAGGTCAGGGCTGTGCTGGGACGGCCACCCTTATGGTCTAGCAAACACTCTGCTGGTGGTTGCTCACAAAGGAGTGACACATTCCTTTTGAGCTGTTTAGGTTGTGTGGCCCCAGCTTGAACACTGAAGAAAATTGTGTGAGGAGGAACCGACGGCTGCAGAATTAGTAAAAGAAGTTCACGTGGAACATACCACAGTTCCTGGGCAGGATCCTGTAATCCTAGATGGGATGGCATTATACTGCACTTTCACATTGGTTGCCCTTTTGTATTCCAGGGAACTATTTGGAGAAGCAAATGCTGTTTGGCATGAGTCTAGCCCTGCATAATTTACATTACTGTTATTGTATTTTATAGCATGCAGAATGGAGACTCGGTTCTGAACAGCGTATATGGAAATGTGGCTGCTGTTTGTCAGTCCGGATTTAATTAGTTGCATTAGCTGTAGCAGTGAAGATTGAGTGAGCAGAATGTGCCTACACACAGGCAGAAACATCAAGAAACAGTTGCTTTTAATGGAGAGTGGCCCGATTTATAATCAGGTTTCTTGCTTCTTATTTTCTGACGGTGGAAGTCTGGACTCTTATCGATTCAGACAGATATGGAGGGGGAAATTCCCAGAGACAGAACTCGTACAGTTGTAGGTTACTGTCTGATGCTGCTGCTGTATCCAACTCTTTCATTAGTATTTATTCTAGCACACTGCAGAAATAAAAAAAAAAAAATAAAAAAAAGGAAAGAAAAAAGCAATAGAACCAGAATGCCTTACAGTAGTTAGCTCAACAAAGCCTGGTGCGGTCAACCATTGTAAACACCTGCTTAAATCTCAGCACATTCAAAATTCAGCAAGTTATGCTCGTGCTCTAGAGCTTTGCTTGTCTGGGGCAAAGGACTGGGAAAAAGGAGATTTTTGTCAATATTGGAAGAATTATGAGCTTGACGCACGTGGAATTTCTCTAGTTTATATACCTCAGCAAAACAGGTGTAAAAGAGCACTGCATCACAACAGTAGCCTCTTACAGCACTGATATGTGCATATAAATGCCTGCAACGTGTGAGGGATGCAGACTCAGAACACGTTGCCTCAGTCTCTGACAGCAGGTATTTTCCTGGAAGTGCAGAATAGCCAAATTCAGACCTGAGAGAGATGGTTGCAACTTCTTTGAAATCAGAATTACAAACATGTACCCTAGATCTGAACTTGACCTTAAGCCAATTTGTATTTCCTGTTGAAATATACTGGAGAAACCAGAGGGATTTCCCTCCCCCCCCCTTTTTGCATGGCATATTTTGATGGCAAAATTTGTTTCTGGTGGTAAAACACATGACTATTAAAATGAATGCATCTAATCATGATTGAGCAGGCATGGTATAAACCTGCCTATAATCTCTGAGAAATAAAACTTAGCTGGCATGCTGCAGGTACTTCTCAAGCAGGAGCGGCTGCTTTTCTAAATAGACTGTATTTATTATGGGTGGCTGGGTATCTGCATTCTGGCTCAGTTCCCTGTAGTAAGGAACTGACCACATTACTATTTGCAAACACAGGGTTCACTCAAGTGGTACTAAAAGGAGAAGAGGTGGGGCAAGCAAAGCTTTAAAAAGAAAAGAGTCGTCCGTCCAAGTTTGTATGTAAAAAGCAACTGCGTTTTGGAGAAGGACGGTACCTGGAGATCTCGCTCCCTGTACTCCACTGAGGGTTCCGGTGAACAGTTTTCCAAATTCATTGCTTTTAAGATTTAAACAGCAGCTTTGCTTGTTGCAACGAAATTCACAGTAATCCCTGCGAGCATTGCTTTTAAGCTGTGTTAAATTTGTGGCAAGAGTGTCAGGCATTTCATACTTGGCTTCCAAAAAGAAAAAAAAAAAAACAAGACACGAAAGAGAGAGAGAGAACAAAACCGACGTGTGTGGGGAAGAAATCTCCCAGGAATTTCTTCAAGGTTGTAGTCAGACACAGTAAGGGCTATAGTGACAAGAAAAGCAAGGCAAAGATAACACTTGGTATTGTGATAAGATGTCTGAGTGTAAAGTGGGAGATTGCAGAAACCTTTTGGGATTACACATGCTCATCTTGTCCTGGATATGACTGAATACCAGCTAGTTTTTCTCTAGTGACGGTTCAAAAAAAACCCCTCAAGATTATGTTTCTCTTCCTTGTTGCTTTTTTGCCAGTGTTTTTTAAAATTGGTTTTGTCAGCCTCTCAGCTCTGCAGCACTGGAACTGTCCTAACGGATACAGATTGAAGACTGAAAACTCTGCTTGTATAGGTAAGTTGCTGACCATTCACAGATTAAGAAAACTGCATTTGTATTCTCTTAATTGAGCTTCATAATTTTCAAAGAGTTTTTTTAGAGATTGCTTATGTGTTGTACTGACAGAATTGATAAATCAACTTCTTAATATCTTTTACTTCTCATAATGAACAGAACTCATTTTATTTAGTTTGTTTTTCAGAAATCGGTCAGTTTAAATATTAGAAAGCAAGATAAACTTTTACATGATCATTAAGAGATCTGAACTGTTCCCTAGTTACCAAAATTCCTTGCCATAGCTTTAGTGTCTCTGTGTTTTCAACACATGTACACGCACATATTCTTGTTTCTCTATATGGAAAATTTGTGCATAGGTGCATTTTTGTGTTTCTATATACATATAGAAAGAGTATTTTAATGATTAAGTATTAGTATATATTTACATGTGGGCTAGACAACTTTGGAAACTACTCTTTCTATGTTTACTGGTGCATGTAGATATGTGTGCTTATATTTAATAATACGTCTCTTACAATACATTAATTTCAGATGTGTTTGATACTGTACTACTAAAGTCTGGGTGAAATGTATGACATTAATATTAGTATAATCACCTCCAGTGATTCAGAACATGTAAAATGCAGGTTCCTATTAAGTGAAAGACAAAGAATGACAGAACCCTTCTTACCCTGCTCTTTGAAGTCCAATTTTATTTAGAAAGCTGGAGCCAATGAAGTTTTGGGCTTTGCAATGAGATGAGGAAATGCTCTGCAAGGATGCAAACAAACAGATCTAATACTTGGAGTTAATGTTTTTGCCTTAGATTGCTTGGGCTTCAGAGGCTCTGACTCAGTTCTTGACATGATTCCAGTGACTTAATAACAGGTGCCGCCTCTGTGCATTCTGCCAAGAAATACCATCTCGTAAGCAGAAAATAGAAGTATGCATGTTAAATGCTCTCATATTGAGAGGGGAGGACCTAGGCGTTTTTTGTGTACCAATGATAAACCTGACTGAAGACTGAGTCAGAACCTTATCTGACAGCCAAACACACCTAGGGTATTTCCACACTGGTACTTGAATTTGAATGAGAAGCATACTTCTGAAATGTATCTCCATACTGCCACCTCTTACTATGCTTGTCTTCACACTGCGGCGCACTCTCAAAGTGCACAAACTGGATTCCCTTTAGCCCAACCTCAACCAGCCCAACCTAAACCAGAAGGTGTCCCCGTAGCAGAGCATCTGTCCTCTCTGCTGTTGATGGGCATTTGGTCTATGGGACCAAACTAGACCTGGTTCTCCAGAACCTCAACCTGAAATATATGCAGTGTGCATGTCATATCCTCAGCAACTGTTGCACTTTACACAGCCTCTCCTATAGGTCCACACTATTTGCTAATATGTATGTAGCTTCCACTAGCCAATTAGGATGTACGTTAGTTATGACTGCTACATTACTGGATTGTCCAATTAAGACCTCAAGTATAATAGGAGAATCCTACTGACATGAAGGGAATTGCTTGGCTATTGTTTAGTGAGTCAAAATGCACTCTAAATATTGACATTCAAAAGGCTGCAAAGATGTATTTTGTATTTCAGTTGACATATTTCACATACTGATGTACATTGTTCTTCCATTAACGGAGACATAACCTGCCCTGCATTAGGTCTTTTCTGTTGAAAATTAGATACATTCAGCTGCTGCATGAACGGAGGGACTCTAGGTAAAGCACCAAAACAGAATGGCCGGTAGCTCAGCAAACTCTGCAAGAAATAGTAATAGAAGCCTTTTGCATAAGAGCTAACAGTACTATGACGTACTCTGAGCAATTCGGTGTAACAAAGAATAAATTAAAAATGAGATGTGCTAGGATATCATTTTAATTAGATACCACTGGATTATGGGGGATTAAGCAAAGGTGAAATTTGGACATGAAACGTAAGACTGAAGGATGCTTTGGTGGAATGGATTTCCCCTGTTCTTTCCTCTGTGTGCTGGATACACAAGTCGTGCTCTGACCAGAGGACCAGATGTACGATATTCTGGTTCATTAATTACGTCAGACAGAGGGTGCAGTTGGCAGCAAGTGGTAGGAAGTTGGAGGCAGGCTTTGAAGGTAATAGTGGGGATAAAAGGGGTGAGTGGGAGACATGACTAACACCACTGAACTGTGAACAATGACAGCAAGCTGAACAGTGGCTTGGCGACCATTCTTGGTGAGCTGTAACACATATACCAATTGTCAAATATTCTTTATCATCTGTGACCAGATCCTGCCAGCCATTATGACCACCCTGAATTGAGAAGGTGTCTGCTCTCTGTCAGTGAACTGTTACAAGCGACACTTACTGGAAAGTGTGTAGGCTTTTCTAGTTTTGTTTTCCATACTGTCACTACAGATGAAAGTCTGGGTCGTGCTCTTCTTACATTGCTAAATAGCTCACTTCTTAATTAGTTCCTTTTATTTCCAGGGATATTCAAAGATCAAAGACCTTCTCATCCTGTGGAAGGATAATGAAATCTAACCCTAAATATCTCACATAATTTTATACAGTTATTTTAAGAGAGATTATTTGAATCCTGACTTGGTATGCCAAGAGAGGAGAAGCCTTTCAGATGGGCCGTGTGTCCCACAACAGCAGTTTATAAGAGAGAAAGTATGGGAGAACAGACCATGGCCAGAACAAGACTAGCCTTGCGAACGAACGTATCAATTTATCAGCAAGTTATCGTAGAATTGGAAGCATTTCTGCAATTTTTGACATTGCCATCTTGATTTAATAATGTATTTTAAACTGATGTCAGGACTGGGGACTCAGTTACCTTTAAATAACTCATCTTTCTTACACCCCAGTGAAAATACAGAAACTTGTATCTCAAAGAAAAATGTTCTGGGCTACACAGGAGTTACTCCTGCAAGGTAAAAACATGTGCAAAGTTGGTCCTGGAAGAGCTTTGATTTCTAAAATGTTTGACCATGTAAGCATACATAGTACACCAGGGGATGGGCCTTATGCCTGTTGGAATCAGTTGCCTGAAATACTGCTTTAACAACACTATTCTTTTTCTCTCATGGTGTACAGATGCTTTCCCCACTTGAGACCAAAAAGTTTCCCAAATGACAGTGTTTATCTGAAGAAGCCCCTAGAGTAGCCCCTTGCATCATCAATTTCAGACTAGATACTAGTGCCTGTTAGTCTTGGACTACCCTAAGTAAATATATTTTGTTCTGGATACTGCAAGACTGGGGGCATACTTTGGCTTCAGGGCTGACTTTAGATACTCACTTTGTAAGTTTTAAAAGTGAAGGAAAATAGTTATTTAAAAAAACCCCAACAATATTGTAAAAAAGTTTTTGAAGAAGGCAAAACACAGCCCACATTACTGGTTTTACCTAATCATGTGTTCTTAAATTCTGCACATCTCTACTAACTTCTTATATTAACTGATCAGACCTTGTCACTTCTTCAGGGCTAACATGCTGCACATTCTTGCAGAGCTACAGCCTGCAATTGAAGGTGACAACTGCAGCTATCTAGGTCAGCTCTTTTGGTCAGATGCTTCTTTCTGTGTCTCAAGCTTTCCTCCTTTCTTTCTTACTGTTCACCACTCTCCTGCGATGGAGCTCTGGCAATGCGGAATATTAAGTTACTCATCTTTGTATTACATCTTTAAACTCACCTTGATCAACTAAATCCTGGCTGCAGTTTGCTCCATACAGCCTTCTGAGGACATACTGTTAAAAGTTCTTATGTTGTAAGAAAGAGAAATATGAAATGCCAAAACCTTACTAATTCACAGCTATCCTTTCTTTGCAAGCATCATGTAAGGAGCAGTAAGAGCCAATGAAATGGGGAACTGTGTTGTCTACCCCTGCCATGACATAGGGATAAACCTGTTGAGAGCTCACTGTATCCCTCTGTATTTCAGAAAAGCTGCAGTCAAGGCAGGTTTGTTTGCTAATTTTCAGTAGCTCTCTTCCAGCTAGCTCACTTCATATTATACTGCCTCGGGGAAAGAGGCTTGAAAATATCATTACCAAATAGTAGTCAGGAATTCTTGAACATGGGTCTGAACCCACAGACCAATTCATGAGAAGATTCCCATTGAATTCTCTGGAAATTGGATCCAGCCGAATGTGGACAAATACTATCTTTAGCTGTAAAAATTTAAATCAAAATAGGAAGGAGGCAAATATGTTACAAGAAATGACAGAAATAGTGTCACGTGTCACATGTCACATGAAGCTTAATCCCAAGGAGGGCTAAGGGGCAGACTCCAGGACCAATGACTAATACTGCAAGACTCATCATTGTTTTGCTTAGTGGAAAAGAGCAGATATTAATTTTGTGTTCTGTTTTAAACAAAACTGACTACTTTCTAGTATCTAATTTGAAACCTGATTTTAAAGGGACCTGGATGACAGTATTTGCTGATGCCTTTCAAAGCGGGCTAGATGATAGCCTCATGAACTTCGTCTTTGAAAAGCAAGCCAATAACAGTATGTTGAAAGTTGTATGATCCAGGAAGTAGAGGTCCATTTTGTAGTTACTAATTTACACATAGAATTTATTTCGCAGACAAAACCAAAATATATTTTTTTCCATTCTAGTGCCCGAACTCTTGAGATCTGAGTCCAGAATGGTAGAAAACTAAAGATATTATAGTCCCTCGAGACTTCTTTTGCTGTTTCTCTTCAAGATGTCAACAAGTGGTTTCTGAATTTTATTTCAATTCTAAATTTGACTCTACTTTATACTTGATTAAATCATATGATTGTTCTTGCTGTTATATCTGTGATATGATCACCTCTGGACTGGAAGAGACCAGGAGTTGATAACCACCTTACTGTATTCACACTGTATTTCTTACCATAGTATTTGAATATTTCATAGCCTCTATCCTCTCAAAAACTGTAAGTGATCAGGTTATACTTTAAGCCTCATTTAAAATTAGAGAAAGAAGATACTGAGCTGTGTCTCATCTATTTTATTGTGACCTGCTGATAGACAGAGAATCTTTTTCCATTTCTGGCTATCTTCTGTTCTTTGAGCTTTGATAAAAGGCATGGGCGACTTTCTTTGTAATGCAGATGAAATTTCATGTTCAACCTTGTTGAAAAGATTATGGTGGTGGCTAGATGTAGCAGATCGAATTAATTTCCAATCCAATGCCACAGGAACCAAATTTGAGTGAGTTTATTTGAGTGTGTGTATCTGCACATGTATATTTTATGTATATAACATATGTATTTGGGGCCATAATGAAATGCAAGTTCTGGCACACTGTGGTTTCTCTGTATCCCTGCCAGGCATACTAATGCTTCACCTTCTGCAATCAGAGCATTTCTCAGGACTCTCAATAAAGTAGCATATTTGTATGCAAAGTCATTGAGAGCTGCCAACATCATGATGACATGATTCATCGTTTTTGCTGATTCTCAAGGCATTTTTTGCATAAAGAAGCCTTTGAGAACTGACCAGAACCTCATTCTTCCTTTCAGGGCTGGCTGTCAGGCCACTGCAGACAGCTTTTGTGTTCACTAAGCTGATTTCTTTCACAGGGTAAAGTTCCCACTGGGGGAAGTGGTTGCCAGGAGACGTAAAACAGCTACAGCAGGATGCAACTCTGCGCTTTGCTTTGACACTAAGAGTGCAGGTGAAAGCACTGCTAGTTACACCTGATGGGTGGCTTTATGATCAAGTTCTCCTAAACCTTAAGAAACAGCCTTTTTTTCCTTCTTTTTTGGTTGGGTTTTTTTTTTTTTTTTGGTGCTTTAAGCAAAGAAGAGAGCATGTTGAGCATAGGACCCTCTTCCATTGTTAGCGCCATAAAAGCTGAATATTCACAGCACTGCGGCATGGTTTACAATAGCGCTGTGTCTGTTGGTGCTTCCTGTTTACCGCTGGAAGGGGCATTCTCCGGTGGCCCAGCCGCCTGTCGCCGCTGCACCCCTCACCTTTTATTGGGCGGTTATTCTTCCACTATAGCCTTTCTTCAGCTGGGGCAATTGCTTGCTTTTCAGTATGTGTGGGATTATGCTTTATTATGTGAACTTTGGTGGTGATGAAAATGGGCAGATTGATAACCCTGAAATCCTCTCTTCAAGTACATTTACAGAGGAGGCAGTGTAAATTCTTTTAGCCTGATCAGTCAGAATGCTCTTTCTTGGAAAGTCAGTTCTGTACACTCGTATAAAGCTGCAAAATCCATCCTGTAAGTAAAAGGTCATTGTCCAGTTACCTTGGTACATAGCTCAGTAACCTGTGCTTGGTTAAAGCATGTCTTCCCAGTCTGATCTTGACTTGAGAATATCCACTGATATTTTCCCCCTCCACAGTTTCCTTAGTGAATCACACTTCCCATTGAAATGTGAATTTAATGTCTAAATTTGATTTCCCTGGCTTCAGTTCTCAGCAATCAGTCCTTGTTAAATCTTTCATGCAAAAGATTATACTGTCCTTTAGAAAAATCTAGTACTTTTTCTTTGCAAATGTGTTTATATACTGTGATCAATCCTTCTCCCAAGTTTCTTTCTGATAATCTAAGCAGACTTGGCTCTTTAAGTGCCTCATGGAAAGGCCCCTTAAATCAGGCTTTTTATCCTTGTTGTATACACTTTCTAATTTTTCAGGATACTTTAACAACCTATATCTGAGAAATACAAACGGCATGCCAGTATAGTCTGACCATTGCCATATACAGAAGTAAAATTATTTCCCCACTGTGATTCATTTCCCTTGTGTTGATATATGTTGTAATTTGAATTTTCTTGCCCAGTAACATGCTAAGAGGTCATCTTTCTGTTCAGTATGAACATAAATCCTTTTCAGAGTAAGCAATCTTCCAGATACAATCTGTAGGTCAGGCCTATCTTTCTTATTCTTATTTAATGTGCTCTTTATTGTGATTGAATAATAGTTCTTTCATCAGTGTTTCTCACTGCTTAGTCAAATGACCTCTGTCTTTAGCAATCTTACATCTACACAGTTGCCTTTATTATCCATACTTGTGATTTCCTCAGAGAAATAACATCAGGTTTATTTAACAAGCCACTATTGTTATAAAAGTATATTGACTAACATGAACTACATTACAGCCGTTATCAACAGAGTCTTGCACCTGCTTTTGTACTGGTGACTAGATCAGATTAACTGTCTGGCTTCAAGAGCCAGTTACTCCATTGGAAAACCAGTGCCTCGGGGAGAGATACAAACAGTGTTCATGCCTGCAGACTCCTTTGCATCTCTGCTAACACTGACAGCAGCTGTGACAGTGAGCTGAGGTCACCAAAACCCTCCTGTGTAGCTTATCAAAGAGCCCTTTAGTTTTAGTGACATGCAGGCAACATTAGTCGGGAGTAGCTAGTTTTAAACTGGCAAACTGGAGCTCACAGTTTCTTTAGCCTGTTAACAAACTTCTAAGCCAATCAAACCTTTCTAGAGGGGATTTGGAGGAGTCACTCCTTTAACGCTGTGGAGAATGGCATGTACATCCCCAGTACATGTGGGAAAATACGCTCCTGAAAGCTGTTTGTTTGAAGAAGATTGTGGGTTAGAATTAGAGTGCTTTATGGAATTAAGTTGCTGAAAATGCTTCTGCTTACCTTCGTAATCCGTTCAACAGGAATCAGTTGCATGTGCTCTGATTACGTTTCATACATTGAAACGTATAGTTCATCTGCTATGTGGAACAACATTGTGGGAAATCTCTGAAAACAGTATGGAAACATTCCCTAGTCGGTACAGACATGTTAGGTGGCTGTAAAACATTGACATTCTTCTTGAACAACTTTGATACCTGACGCAGAAGGAACTCCTAAACTCTTCTGCTGCACGTAGTTTTTTAAAGCAGTCAAAGGAGATAATTTCCCAGACCCATGGGATATCAGAGATCTGGTTGCTTCGCTCTTCCTAGGTTACTGACAGGGAAAGTTTCTTTCAAAGTGCTGGTGTGAGTTGGTTAAATTGCAGTTCCTTGTAGTTATCATGAGGTGCCATTTCTGACCTTCTTTGAGCTAGGGGAATCCTTACCTAACACACAGAGACATCCCGAAGCACTGTGATAATGTGCACTTGATTCAAATAATCATCTAAGTTATCCAAGGAGAAGCTCTTCTTCTATTGCCCTAAATTCTTAATCAGGAATACAGAAAAAAAAATTGCTGTGAGCTATACTTGGAATAACTCAATAGATATATGTAGTTTTGGTTATGAATCGATGTCCTTTAGGGACTTAATCAGATGTGTCTCTTCAAAATAATTTGTGTTGATTCCTTATTTCATGCGTGTGCAAAGTCAGATGATAAAACCCAGAGCAAAGGCCACTGACATCAAAAAGATCTTAGGCAGGGAAAAAGCTGCTCCTTAGAGCAACTCTCACAGTAGTTATACAAGAAACATACCAGGCTCTGGTACTGCCAGATGTCAAGCACCTCAGGAAGTTACTATCAGATGCATTTGTTTTCAGTAGGAACTGAAGTTTATCTAGATTTTCGGGGACATCCATGGGACATCATCCATAGTACTGCCAAAGGGGTTAATTTCTTTCCCCCTTAGTGTAAAATATGTTCATCAGTGGTGACCTTTTTTTTGAAAAATAAAGTCCTTAATATAGGACTTAATAGTTACTGCGTCAAGCCCTGGTAAAAAACCATAAGAATATCAAATATCTTTTAATTATTAAAGGCTCTAAACTGATCTACCAGTTAAAAGCCAAGTTTCTAATTAGTTTGCTTGCTGTGTTGGTTTGGGCTTGTTGTTGTCAGAACATAGTGGGTATTTTAGTGTTTTATACGTATTTTTGAGAGTTGACTCAAACCAAAATGAGCTCAATGTGGAACTCAGTACTGTGGCAGTCTGCTGCTTTGCTGTTTTGCAAAGTTTGTTAATTTGTTGGCAAAATTATTACTGTGGCAGCAGCTGCAGGCAGCATTTGCATAGCAAATGACAATGCAAATCACAGAAATGGAGTACAAGACAAGTCTGCTCCCATGTTTGGGCGATCGGAGACCAGAGTGCCCAGACACTAGGGAGAATGGTAATTTACCTGGACGGTCTTCTGAAAAAAATAAATCACTATGCATGTGACAATGACCAAAACAATAATTCTGAAACCAATGCATGAAGCAATACAGCCATCGTCCTCTCCTTTTTTAATGATGGCATATTAAATTTTGTGACCAATTTATCATTAGATACCTATGTCAAGGGTATTCTTTCTCTTTGTTGTTTGCTGCTTTTGCTAGCTGAATTTTCCTGATCTGTTCAAAAACCTGTTTCAGATATTGATGAATGCCTTGAAGGTGGTTTGGGAACCTGTGGCCAAACCTGTGTCAATGTTCCAGGGTCCTACATCTGCTCCTGTTTGCCTGGTTACACTTTGGGTATTGACAAATGGTCTTGCTATGTGAACGGTAAGGTCATTTTCTTTTTTAATGACTAAAAAAAGAGCTTTAGAGATTTAGTTTGCATTCAAAGTGGACCATGCCCATCTGGTCCCTACTGGACAGCAACTGGGGTGCTTTGGTTTGCTGATGGAAAAGCTGCCTCTTCTACTGTGTAGGTAAGCAGCAAGGCCGAAAGCACATGCCACAGAAGATTGATGGTGAAGAATGGAAAGTATGGTGGTGGGAAGATGAATAAACATATAGAAACAAACAAAACTAAACAATGACTTCCTGTTTAGTAGACATACTGTCTCTGTGTGCTTGGAACTGCAAACTCTCTTATCCCATCCTTACTACTTCCAGGAAAACATGGCAGTACACAAGATTTTGCTACCTTTGCCTCTTTCAGTGTGTTGGCATTGATGTCTTTCCAGTGTGCTTAGGTTTTAGAGACAGTACTGTGAAATCATAAGCAGCAAGCCCTTATTTTTGGTTTGGCCCATTGGCAATTTCTTAATAAACATGAGTGCTACTGTGAGTTCTTTCTCTCCTTTGCTCTGTCCTGAGTGTATAAATTGATTTTTGAATGTGTAAGATTCATTTAAATTTTAAAAGTTTTTAGCCCTTCTAAGAGGAAAATATCAACAGTTATGGCCTTTGAATAACCTTCATTTTTTCCTCAACTGATGCTACCCAGGGAAAAAAATCTAGTTGGATTTTATTGATTGGTTTAACCTTATATTTTATCTAGAGTATGAGGTGGGAGTGCTCTGAAGTTCACCTCTCACCCCTCCACCTTGGTTTCCTGAATGTCTGGGTTTGGTTCCTGTCTGGGATACGCTGTAGCTCCCTTCTGATCCAGGAGCTCAGGTTTTCTTCTTCTGATGAATGTTTGCCTGAGAATCTTGCTAATGCAGAGATAGGATGTGACAGGGCATGTTTCTGAGCCAAGAAGTAGAGGTACTTGAGTCCCTGGGCATGCAGCCTTTGGGACCATGAACATAACCAAAAGTATTCTGTGCAGCTCCCATGCCAACATGATTACTTCAGTCAGCTCCTAGAATCATCGTTACTGACAGCAACACATGACTCACAAAGACCCAAGCTGGGTTTTTTGTAGTCCTGCCTATACATCTCTAGCCCCTTAAATAGAATTTTAGATTTTTTTAATCAAATGTTTTGTAAACTCTTCAATTCTGAGCTGAAGAGAAGTGAAAACAAACATGTTATCACACAGTGATATATGTGCACAGGTATCTTTCAAAGAACAATCCTACCTTAATATTGGAGGACTTAAACATTTTTTAACATTATTACTAACATTTATAGCACCAGTAAAAAGTGGGAGCTACTGTGATGGACAAGGAACACTTATACTGTGTATAAACCCTTCTGTAAGGGGTACACCAAGTGAAATACCCTCATGTTTTAAAGACAGGAAGCTCTTTGATGCTGGTGTTGTTTACCTGTTCATTAAACCACTGATAAAATTAAGTTCTAAATCTGACTGGTGCCTCTGCAATCAAAGTTAGATTTTTTGAGTCCCTATTCCATTTAAAGCCCTCATTCATGGGTGCCTAATAGGAAATTCAGAGTGGAAAGGACAAAAACAAAGTATATAAATGTTCTTGGCCGACTAGTTGGCAAAAATGCAGGCAGTACAGCTGTCAAATTCCTGAGATAAATCAACCTTGCTGAACTTCACTGTTCGTTTACCATTACCATTTACCATTTACGTAAAGACTTGGGGCCCCAAGTCTTCATAGTTTAAATATTCTCACATGGGGTTGCTCAGTGCAAATACCAGTAGAAAAAGGGAGTCACTAAAATCCTAGAAGCAGCTGTTATAACTGGGTGATATCTTAAAAACTTGAGATACAAACCAGTCTGTTAGTACAGAAACAGGGTACTGATCGTCTTCCTTGTGAACAGAAGAAAATTACACCTTGGGTGCTTGTCAGAACTTTCTGCCTAGCTTGATCTTCACTTGGAGAAATCAAAATTGGTCTCATTCCTCTGCTGTGAAAAGGGTTGAATCAAACAACCTTGCAACCATGATGAAGGTGGATCATCTTGCTAAAGTTTGTAGAAGTGATGTCTGTTGAGTTTAAAGCCTCAGGCTTCATGCTAATAGTAAAGATACTTAGTTAAAAGGTTGAAAAACTGGTCAATAAAACCAGTTTAATTTTCAAAAGTTTATGTGCAAGAAAACTGATGATAGTGCATCTTTGATGACATCCATCCCTGATAAATGAAGAGCTGCTCTGCACGGCAGGAAGATCAGTTCAACAAGTGATTAGACAGGCTTGAAAGCTGTCATTCTGTTGGACCTATATCAATAATTGCATTTCAAAGTCACTTGGTTAGAGCATTACTTGTACGCTGTGATCTGTTGTTTCAAGCAACCATGTTATAAATCCTCAGCATTAGCACCACAATGGACTTTTTGCCTTGAATGTTGTTTTAGTGGTAAATTAAAGACTAGGCTGTATACCCACAAATTTTTACTTTTTTTTTTTTTTTTTTTAATTAGAAAAAAAGGTCTCTTTTTGAAATGAAGGCTAAAATGTGGCTGGTTACAAAATAAATAATTTTCTCTACTACACGCTTGATAGACATCCATAATATTAAAATTGCCTAAATGAAAACCATTGTGGTTTGGAAATGCGGTTAAGGTTCCTTGTGCAACCTTAACCCTGCCCTATGGTGATACCCTAAAAATAGCAAAGAGGACTTGGTAAAACTGGGTTAGTGTAATCTACAGCCCCAACCATTATGTCCTATTAATTGTACTTCCATATTTATCACAGTACCATGGTTTTAAGGTTGCATGAAGGCTATTTGGACCATCCTAGTTGCTTATCACTTTCAACCTTAACTGGATTTCTAGAGTTTGGGGCATAATTGGAACATCTTTCATTTTAATGTATTTTATGTTAAGTCACTGATAACGCTCTTACCCTTCACTCAGTATGAATACAGTTTTTGTTCTGTAAGCTGTTGAGCTGTAGGAGTTTTAAGTACAGGTCTTTTGGTTTCCTTCGGCCCTCTGCATCCCAAGAAACGTCCACAGTCTCTAGCTTTTTCCTTTGCCCTGACTTGGTATCTTCATTTTCCTTGTTTGGATGGTTAAAGTAAGACTCCAGAGCACCTCTCTGTGATAATTTCTTGCTATAGCACAATAGTTGGAAGTGGTCTTCACCTTGGAGATGCATCCATGGCATAATTCTTCCAACCTCTGTTGGCATGCATGCAATGGTTCTTCTAAACTCTGCTTAGGCTGTAGGATTTGGGATCAGTGGTAAGAACCACTGCAATCTCAGTTTCATGACTCAGATTTCTTTACCTAATTTTCAGCATTAAATGTGAAAGGACTATTACATTTATAACTTATTGGTTCTCTGTGATATGCCTGGAAAGTTATAATTAAAATACGAGAGAGATGGTTAGTTCCTGAACTTTCTCTTTGGCTAGTGTAATACTGATGACAACTTAATGCAACAAAAGTGCAATGGTTATCTATTAATAGGGCTCTTTTTGTTTTGTTCACACCAGACCCTGCACCGTTCCTACTTTTTAGCCATGGAAATGCCATCTTTAGAATTGACACTGAAGGGACCAATCATGAAATATTGGTGGCTGATACTGGTCAGTCAACACTTATGGATTTTCATTATACAGAAGAGAAAGTGTATTGGGTAGACTCTGAAAGACGACTACTTCAAAGAATTCACCTGAATGGCACAAAGCGAGAGGTAAAGTAATCAGTTCTCTGGAATTCTCCAAGTTAATGGGCATAAAACCCTCTGTGGAAACCACCTGCTCTTTAGGTACAATTCTGCCATTCCTGTTCATTGATAGTACTTCAGAATTATTAAATAGTTTTTGCTGTTGTGATAGTAATTGTCCTGAGTCTAGGCTGTTATACTGGCATTCACAGTACATTCAGTATTTTCTGTGGATCAAGTGAAGGGGAGTTAAAAATGAAAGAGAGGAAATTCAGACAAACTAAAGCTTTGAAGACAATAATATTTCTATCAGTTTTAAATTAATCCCTGGTGTTATGGGAGTTTGTCTTCCAGATTATTGTAACTCAAACTGGCACAAATGGTATGAGAAGAATGTGCTTGAATTCCTACTCATTTTTTCTCAAACCTTTTATTGGTTTCTATGGTTGCATAAATGCTTCTTTTAGCACTTCACCCTTTGTTCAGAAAAAGCTGTGCAGTTCATTGCATCTGGCTGATTAAGAAGGGCAGACAGGCTCTTGTGGCTGAACTTTAATGCTGTGAGAGCCTTCTTTTGTTTGACTCTGCCAATGTTCCTTTAC
This sequence comes from Burhinus oedicnemus, assembly GCA_008921705.1. Lineage (NCBI taxonomy): Eukaryota > Metazoa > Chordata > Aves > Charadriiformes > Burhinidae > Burhinus > Burhinus oedicnemus. The sequence continues at coordinate 413,246 of VFFE01009043.1, forward strand.
CCATGTGGAGTCTTCACTGATGTATTTTACACTGATTTTTAAGGATCAGGGTCCAGCAACTGTGTGTTAGGAAGTCTTCCATCTGTAACAGTACAGGTCTGGGAGCTTCATAGTGTGCCAAATGCAAGAAGTTGTAGCAAAAAGGTTAGTCCAGTGTACTTCTCATGGAGAAGAGTTTCCCCTTTTGCAGCTGGTCACTCAATTCAGAAGGGGTATGTGTAAGTACAAAGACCAAATGAAAGTGATTAAAGAATAAGAATGAAAAATATCTACAGGTCTGAGAGAAAATGAAGCAAGCAAAGGAATGAAACGGGGAGCTTCAGTCTGGCACTCTATTGCCTATATTGAAAGTCAAGTTTAGGGTAATCATTAGAATGCTTCTTGCTGTCAACTTTTTTTTGTTTACAGAGACTATGTTACATAGACAAAGGCATTTCAGGATTTGCTATTGACTGGATAAATCAAGACATTCTCTGGGCCAATAGACAGAAAGCAACCATAGAAGTGACAGACATGAATGGGAAGAAACGCCGTGTTCTCCTAAGAGATGTTGGTCGTCCCACAAGGATTACCATTGATGCTGAGCAAAGGTAATTTTAACTAGGTTAGTAATTCCACTGAAATGGACTCAAGATATGCAAAGTACTATGATTGCACTTTATAAGCTGCTGGGCTAGTCTGTGCAGAGTGTATTATCTATAGTCCAATACCTCCTTGAACTTTGACAAAAGAGGATAAAGGATTAATAGGCATATAAGAGATAAATAGAGAAGTGTGTGAGAAAAGCCCACCGAAGTCTTACGCAGAATCTATACCTCTTGGTCATCAGGGAAAATTTTGCTACTGAGGGGAGCTGAGGGAAAAGAGGCATTGCCGGCCCTTTCTCAAAGACAGCAAAATTTCAGGGCAGCAGAAAGCAGGATTGGAGCAGCAAGGGGAATGATGCCTGCAAATGCTGGGAGTCCCTTGTGCTCCAAACCTGGCACACTTAGAATATAAATTGGTATGTTTTCTGAAAAAAGGGCTAAGCTTACAATTTTGCTCCTGTTTCCCTTGCCTCTTTGTCAGTTGCTCTGAATATTCGTTCTGAATCTACTGTTACTACTTTGTGTCACTAGTAATTTGGTCTTCATAAAGATACTTCTTTCAGCTTCAAGCCATTTACACTGAGAAACATGCTCACATAAGAGATTTGGCCTCCTCAAGAGTTATCGATATGAATTGTCACAGTGGTCTCTCCACGCTGATTTCTCTTTACACATAAACCTCTTCCATTAAAGTTGCAAAAATAAAAGCTTGATGAGACTTTGTGATGCTTCTATTTTGTACAGCAAAAGCATGTTTTTGTTGCCACTTTTGATTTACAGTAAAGTTGCTCAGCAGTAGGTGAAAGTATTTTAATATTAAGGCTTATGTGTCCTTTCCTAGTATGTTTATACACAAATCTTCTGATGTTGGTAGCATTACTAGTATTCTTTGGAGTCTTGTCATTTGGGTAGGATTTAAAGGCCTGAACATCAGCCTGTATATATTTTTTATTTCTGATTTGCTTTTGAGTGTGGTATTTACTAATCTTGGAAATATTCAGAAGTCCTCAAACTATCAAATGCCATCAAAAATCATGTTACAAATGGTATTATAGGGATATATTTGCTGCACTTAGGCAAAAGTTTGGGGAGACTTAAGTGCATATATTCACCTAAGTGTGATTCACCATGCATAAAAGCTGTACTCGTGTTTACAGGGAGGCCGGTAAGCCAGTAATAAACTGTAAAGAAAGTAGACTCCAAGAAGTCTAACATAATTTTTATACCCTATGGAAATTTGCTTGTATGAAAACTCTGAGGACTTTATTTTTGATCTGATGTGAATTAAAACCCCCAGTATGTTTACATGCGCAGGCACAAACATGAACTAAATTTGGTATGAACAATGTCTTCCTTCAAAAGTGTGCAACTCTTAAGTAATGAAGGTCAATGTGATACCCTAATAACAGAGTTTTTCTCAAAAGATGTGTCTGGATATTAGCAGTGACAGGATTATTTTAGTAGTACTAATATAACTATTGCTGTAAGGTTGATTTAATTTTTTAATGGTGTTTAGAAATGCCAAAAAATAAGGAATAAGACTAAAGAAAAATAGAGGGCAAATACAGTAAAGGCTGGCAATTACTCAAGCTGGTTTCTAATCTTCATTCTTCTTCTGTCCTCCTATTTGTTCATATCCTATCTTGTCCCTACACTGATTTGCATAAGTTGTGCATAGAGACTATAAACACATTGGTTTCTTAGTTTCCTTGTCTGTAAAAAGTGTGATAGAAATGCAAGCAGATATTAATAAAGTGTTTAAAAATAGCAGTATAAAATTGGGCTGTCCTTCTGGAAATGTTTTCCCCTATACATTAATAACCTATGATAACTGTAGACTATGTAGCAGTGAGGAAAAGCTGTGAGGCAGGGGCTGATTCTTCCTACTGGTTTAGTGTAGTCCCGTGCCAGTAAGATCTAATCCATTTGTGGGCTTTTAACAAATGATTAAGATAAACATAGTAAAGCTGTCTTTATTCTACATTGTTTTGCATATATAAATTCTGCAATTTTGTGAAGACAAGGCAAAATGATGATGCTTCTTGAAATTTTTGTGCATAAGAAACCGAAGCAAAGAATCTAAACCCAAACATCAAAAAATAAAATATACATAAACGAGGGATAACTTGCTGTTTTGGAAGAACTGTTGTTAACCTTAGTCACAACAGTAAATCTGGGTTCTGATCCATGAATAACTCGACATACAAGTAGTTTCAGTGCATAACTCTTTTGAGCATTGGAGCTGTATTTCAACTGTGTCTGAATTTAATATCAGCATAGTCTGGTTGCTATAACCAGCAGGAAGGTAGAAAGAAATGAGAACAATAATAGAAATGGCATTTTTAAGTTTAGCACTTAAGTGATGTGTTCAACTGGAGTTTCTGGAGATAGATTCCTCCCCAGAGGCAGAGGGCAATGTGTATCTGCCTCAAAGATGTGCTTTTCCCCAAGTTGGCAGGAGTTCCCCACAGATTTGAAAGATTATTCCAGTTTCGTTCTCTGACTGCGTGGCCGAACAAAGCAGAGACACAGACAATAGAGCTTCATGGTTAAGCTGGGCTGATTCGTGCTTGACCTACATGAGAGAAATTTCTAGTATCTCATTGCTTTCTGAACTCAGTCATACAGTCTCTGATAGAAACATATTTATAAAAATAAGAAAACAACCGTAACAAAACTTTAGTGGTAACATTGCTTCTGTTAAACAGACAATGCTTTGTTGTCACTTCCATTCTTAATAGAGCTATGTTAAGGGGGGATGTATATGGGGCTTTCCTGAAATAGGTGAGTATGTATTAAGGAAGTCCTTTGCTTTACTATTAGTTTTGGTTCTCAAAGCACTGTGGTAAGACTGAAAAATTCTGTATACAGGAGCACCTAAACAAGGAGTGTGTAGCAGTGATGTGATCTTGTAAACGTGAGGTTTGGGTGGTTTTGCTTTTTTTTTTTTTTTTTGAAAACATGCCTCTCTTGTCTGCAGGCTATTATTTTGGTCTTCAGATGGTACAGTTTCCAGCATACACCGAGTGTCCCTTAGTGGAAGTGATGTGAGAAATATTTTAAGAACCACAGAAAAAATAAAGGCCGTCTCACTGGATTTGGTTGACACAAGGCTCTACTGGATCCAACATGACCACGGGAAAGAGATTTCCCATATTGGATCATGTGACTATGATGGCAGAGCTGTTCGTTTGCTCAAAAATTCTGTCCGGTGAGTTTTCCTGAGCTTGTCTGAAATAAAACACTCACATCCCGGGGATGCAGTTAAGTTCTCTTCCTCATTCTACCTTTTATTTTGTCAGTTCATAACACAATAAGGAGTATAAAGTGTAGTGCAAATGGCCTGTAACTGTAAATCTAATACTACTGATAGGAAAATGGAAAAAAGTCCCTGTTGTAAGGATAATACTGCCACTCAGTACTCTCCATCTTCCAAGCTTTTAGCACATGATAACTCCTTAATCCTTAGAAATCCTCCCTGAGTATTTATTAGCGGCCCTTTTCTGCAGATAGAGAAGCCAAAAGCAAAGAGATTAAATGATTTGTCCAAGGTCACAGTGGGTGAGCTCAGGTGTCTGAGCTGTGCTCATGAGACTGAGCGAGATCAGGTCTTTCCTATCCTCCTCTAAGCCTGTTGTCCCCCATAGCTGCCAGGCAGGGAGGCTCGGATAACCCACTGTGCTCAGGCTCTCCAGCAAGCATCAGCAGATGTGTTGAAAACTGTCCAACGCAACAGGCTTGTTCCCCTCTCCTCCCCGGTGCCAGGGCTGAGCACGTCTGAGGGGTCTGTTAGACCCAAGTGCTTTTCGATACCTTTAGAATTTGGCCTTCATGCTTTGTGGTGGTACAGATGCTCCGTGGGGCATGTTTTCTGTGAGGTACTCAAGAAAAGGTTACCCTATATCACTGCAGATTCTGTCAGTGTGTGGGATAGGCACATGCGTAACAGGGATTGCCAACAGCAAAATGAGAGAAATACATGGTTTCACTGGCCTGCTGATTTAAATATGCAGCACACCATTTGCATACGACAAACACAAAGCTGGTTTCTCCCTACATTGCCAGCTGTCACACTGGATTTTTCATTACACTTTTCCCCTTCCTCCCTCAAGTTGTCTGGTGTTCACTAGGGCATCAACACTTTCCCTTTGAGCCTGGATGAAATGGATTCTCCTTTTTCCACCTGGAATATATACTGGAAAGTGGATGCCAAAAATCCTTCTTTCAGTATCTTTCTCTGCTTTCGCTCTTATTTAAAACCGGGCCCTACTGTGATTCCTGCTGGCTGCCATAACCGACCAGCGAATGGAAACCAAATTCCTGTGATAGAAGAACCAGCAAGATGGATTCTAGGAACACCCTACTCTTAAACCTCTGTCTCTACCCTGATTTCTTGGGACAGTGAGAAGCGTCAGAGCAGGCACTGGAAAATGGGAAGTGGAGGAACTTGTCTGGCCTACATCCTTCAACAAAGCAAGTGTCCCTTTTAGTTGCTGCATTCACCAGAAGCAGGTTGATACCTAGGCTTTCTCCATCAATTGAGTCAGTCCTGAGTAACAGCTCATATAACCTGTGAGAAATGCAGGTTAACTACTTTGCATCTATTTCTTGCAAATCTGCAGGATTGTGGGTGCTGGAGTATTTGGGAATGTCTCTGGTACCTCATTTGATTCTCATATATATAAGATAATGTAAGACATATATATGAATACAAAGAAAGAGTATTTACAGTGGACTTGGCTGTACTAGATGCTTAGAAAATGTATGAGTGAGTAAATATATAGGGATCAGGTAATGTGACACTTAGTATTATCTTCTCTTTGTTGTAGACGTCAATTGCTTGGTATGTCTCTCTTTGCTGAGCACCTGTACTATTCAGAGTTGAAATCTGGTATGATATGGAGAGCCAACAAGTATACTGGAAAAGTTGTAGTCACAATTAGCCTGAAGCCATCATTTTTTCCACCAATGGAGATAAAATTGGTGCATCCATTTAAACAGCCAGGTGCAAGAACAGATTCTCAGGATTTCGGTAAGTAAACTGTAATGATACATTTGTATGAGTGAGAATAATAATGTCATACACTCTGATTTTTCACAGTAATAATTTTCTTTGGTAAAATTCCAGACCTTGGTGAAGCCAAGAAAAAAAGTTTCCTTTAACTTCAGTGATTCACAGTTCCACTTGGTGTGTGTAACTCCAGCTGGAGTATCATGCTGGAAGTGTGCTAAGCATGAACTGCTCGTTTCATTACTCTGAATATACATGCAGATAAATGGGATTTTCTCCTTTTCTTCCATTTGTTTACACAACGATGTTCCTGCTAAATGTACAAAGCACACAGCTTTTTAATCTTCCATCTAGATTACCTTCATCAAATGCCTGCTCCCTTCTGGAAGTTTTATTTTAATGTGCATCTAAACACCTCTGATTATTATGGCACTGAAGGATTTTAAATGTGTAGTATGTCCTACAAGTGATACTGTGGATGTCTCGGCTTTGCTATGAAATGGCTGGATTAAGAGTCAGCCTGTTTTAGACAGACTTGAAGTTGTCATAACAACTATGAAATAAGAGCCTTGGGTCTCTTCAATATCAATGGCAGCCTACAGTATGAGGTGGTCATGTCACTGCCTTTCACTGTGGATCAGAAAATGAAGGTAGTTGACTATGGATAGCTCACCCTCCTTGAGGATTCCTGCTGAGGCAGTAGGAAGTGAGGGGTGTCCAGGGGAAATAATGTCTTCTTCTCTGATCTCTCAAAAGCAGACATAGAGTATTCTTGCTTTAGTGGAATAGCTTTTGTCACCAGTTTTGCTTGGATATGAACAACTGAGCAAACAGCATAGAGGCATTTGTGTGTCGAGCAATGGTTGCAGAACTCCCAAGGGAAGATGGCCAGGGGTTCCCCGAGGTATAGGTGGTATAAAAACATGAGGAGAAAGTAGCGTTTGTTCATATGAGCAAAAATGAAACTGTAAATTGGTGATTGGTGACAGCCAACATGGCTTCACTAAGGTCAAATCGTGCCTGACAAATTTTGTGGCCTTCTACGACAGCGTTACAGCATTGATGGATAAGGGAAGAGCAACTGACGTCATCTACCTGAACTTGTGCAAAGCATTTGACATTGTCCCATGTGACATCCTTGTCTCTAAATTGGAGAGACATGGATTTAACGGATGGACCACTCGGTGGATACGGAACTGGCTGGATGGTCACACTCAAAGAGTTGCAGTCAACAGCTCAATGTCCAAGTGGTGACCAGTCACGAGTGGTGCTCCTCAGGGGTTGGTACCAGGACCGGTGCTGTTTAACATCTTTGTTGGTGACATAGACAGTGGGACTGAGTGCACCCTCAGCAAGTTTGCTGACAACACCAAGCTGTGTGGAGCGGTTGACATGCTGGAGGGAAGGGATGCCATCCAGAGGGACCTTGACAGGCTTGAGATGTGGGCCTGTGCAAACCTCATGAAGTTCGACGAGGCCAAGTGCAAGGTCCTGCACATGGGTCAGGGCACACGCACAAATACAGGCTGCGTGGAAAATGACTTGAGAGCAGCCCTGAGGAGAAGGACTTGGGGATGTTGGAGGGCAAAAAGCGCAACATGAGCTGGCAATGTGCACTTGCAGCCCAGAAAGCCAACTGTGTCCTGGGCTGCATCAAAAGAAGCCTGGCCAGCAGGTCAAGGGAGGTGATTCTGCCCCCCCACTCCACTCTTGTGAGACCCCACCTGGAGTACTGCGTCCAGCTCTGGAGCCCCCAACGTAAGGAGGACATGGACCTGTTGGAGTGAGTCCAGAGGAGGGCCACAAAGATGCTCAGAGGACTGGAGCACCTCCCTGTGAAGACAGGCTGAGAGAGTTGGTGGTGTTCAGCCAGGAGAAGAGAGGGCTCTGGGGAGTGGAGTCTTATAGCGACATTCCAGTACCTAAAGGGAGCATGCAGGAAAGATGGGGAGGAACTCTTTATCAGGGATTGTAGTGATAGGATGAGGGGTAACAGTTTTATACCGAAAGAGGGTAGATTTAGAATACATATTAGGAAGAAATTCTTTACTGTGAGGGTGGTGAGACACTGGAGCAGGTTGCCCAGGGAAGTTGTGGATGCCCCATCTGTGGAAATGTTCAAGATGAGGTCGGATGGGGCTTTGAGCAACCTGGTCTGGTGGAAGGTGTGCCTGCCCATGGCAGGGGGGTTGGAACTAGGTGATCTTCAAGGTCCCTTCCAACTCCAGGCATTCTATGATTCTAAATATCTCTCTTGAATCATTTCTAAATACCTACTATAAAATCGGTGTTGTCTTCATGCCAACCAACATCTTTATACAGCACCATGCTATCTCTCCTTCCTGAAGCCTGGTCTGAGTGGGAAAATCAAAGTCTTCAAGGGAACTTTCCCCTTCAAATGCTTTGTTTGCAGTACAAAGAGCTGTTGAGATGCAGAATAATGTGTTCCTGGAAGTCAAGCTTGTACTTGTAAACACAGGGAGCCTCCATTCAGAGACTATACCTGTTCTGTGCTTCCTTTGAGGAAAACAGTCAACTTGGCAAATGGAAACACTTTTTTCAACTGGTATGTTTGGTGCTCTCACACAGAGTAACTAGGGAAGGATACGTTTGTGGTGCAGACAGTGGCACGTCCACACATCTCAGGCTTGTTACAATGAGATTTGGAAGGTCTCATGAGGCCTCCTTGGGTGTCTGTCACCATGTCTGCATACGCATGAAGATGGTGAGGAAGAAAAAATGACCAAGAAAAGTAGTTCATAGATAGTGGTCTCTTGAACCTCAGGAGCTATTTGGTTGTTACATATGTCCTCTCAACAAGAGTGTGTAGTGTAATTTAATTGACTATGGGCACCTAGCTTTTATTCTTCTCTCAGAAGATTAACTCCACTTGTTCCACCAGAACATGCTGCTTTCTGCTGTTTTTCTTTCCAGTGGAAAGAGATTTTCCCCACCTTTATTAATAAATAAACTACCAGTGTTTTTAAATGCCTTGCAGTATATACCCCTATATTTCCAACATGTTTAGTAAATTTTTGTATGACAGTAAGTGTTGTCAGCAGTAGGCCTTTTTTTTATTCCAAATACCTTCTTGTAAAAATGTTTGGGATGTGATGGAGTAGAAAGAAGCTTAACAGGCTGAATCCAGATGAAGCTTTTGGACTTTGCGTGTACACTGCTTGGCTTATCCAGTGCAAGAACTGGGATGAAAGGAGGACTAATGAGCCTGGAGTACAAATGAGATTTATAGCTGATCTTACAACAGAGAAACCTGGAGATAAAAGCATACCTAGACTAATTGGATGCTCTGTACAAGCTAAGAAAGTGTATGTTGCAATGTAGTGTCAGCTGTGAATTATCAGACCTTCTTTAAGGCAGATAGCGAGTGAGTTCCTTCAGATGAAAAGGGAACTGACGAGAAGTGCTCAGCTGACATGATTTGATTCTTTACTGGAATTTGATTTATTCATTTTACTGCTTAAATTCCTCATTTCCCTTCTCTTTCTTTTTCGAAAGACATTCCTGGATTGGTCAGTGCCAACAAGTACAGAGAAGAGCATTAATTCAGCTACGAGTTTGCTATAACCCCACAAAAAAACTTTAATACTGCATTATTTGGAAGATGGCCTCTAATTTACCTCAACTCTCTTTGACAGCTAACCCTAGATTTGATGACAGTATGTGTATTTATAAATGCCTGCTGGAATGTTCACATTTTTATTAATGGCTCATAAAATATCTTAATTACCTTGAAATCTCAAAGGCTCCCTCTGGAATTTTTTTAAAGTATCTTCTCCAGCAGATTAATGATATTCAGTACACTCAGGATATTTTTTTTTTTGAGGAATTGTGTTGTGTTTCTTTCCAATGTAAGATACCAGCAACAGGCTATTATCTGAGAACACCCACTTCCATATAAGAGAGGTAATGGGAGGGAAAAAAAACCACAAAACCCAAGCAAACTAGAAAGTATAGTATGTAATCACTGTTCTTCCAGAAAAGATTACCTTAAAAACATTGTGATTCATAATTTAATCACCATTCACTTTAAGTTTAGAAATGTGATTTTTTTAAAAAAATTTTTTTACATATTGACTTGGCAATATCAGTTCTAATAATTATTCATTTAAAAAACAATATCTTCTTGAGATTGCCCAGATGGCAAAATTATTGCTTCTGTTATTTTTCCTGTAATTCCTGGGTGTCTTAGGTCTCATTAGACCAGTAATGGTACAAGCAAGGGGCAAAAATCCAGCACCAGTGATAAGCATAAGATCCAGTCTTGAATGTGGACTTGCTTCTGTTTTGTATTGTTTTGTGATTGCATGTACTTGCACTTTTGTCATTCTAATGACTTCTGTATTTGAAGATTTGACACCACACTACTGTGTGTTCCTGATTCAGTTGCAGTAGGGACAACTCTAACCATTCGATGAGCCTATGATTTCAGCCAAGCTGAAGTTTGCGTCTGGGAAATTATTTCAGTCTTTTACAGATATGATCTCTCATTCCAACAAATGTCCAGTGTTTTCTCTGCTGTGGCTAGCAGAAGACTAAATGTTGAACTTAAATATTATGCTGCTATCCATCTCTTGGAGTTTAGAGGGTGAATTGGAAATAGCACAAGAAAATTGTTCACATACAAATTTCTTTGTATGAGCCCATGATTTCTTATATGTTACACAGACTGCACAGGGAAAAGACAGTGTTATGTGTGGGTGGCTGCACACCCACATTCAGCAGCAGCAGTTCAGCTATTCTTAGCTTGGGAAAGGGGCAAGCAACCCCAGAAGAAGATTAGGAAGATTAAAACAAAAATAATAGTTTGGGAGACAAAAATAAAGCTGTGAGTGTTGCATATCTGCAAAAGCACCAGCTCTAAAAGATAGCTGAGCACAGACACTAGGCTCTGCAAATCCTTCCCCTGAAAGAAAGACACTTGAATACCTGTTTACCTTTTCCTGTGAAGCATGAAAAGTAGGAAGGCTTCTGGGGACTGTTGGGTACTTTTTTCTGCTTCCTATGAAGAAAATTTGAACATATCTTGTTGGACATCCAAAACATCCTGAGTTTTAAATCTGAGTTCAAGATTTATAATGCTTGTATTTCTCATAGTCAGAAACCAGGATTCACTCCAGTACAAAGATTCTCTAGACTGTGCTAACACTTTTTGTCCAAATGAAACGTAGGGTCATTATGAACTGTCCAGCTGTTTGGTTTTTTTTTTGTTAAATAACATGAGACTTGAGCACTGCTTTGTGCTAATAATTTCCAGTGTTTGTATGCTCTCTCTCTTTCTTGTTTAAATCTCTCTTCTCTCTTTTTGTGTGTGTGTGCTCGCTCTCTGTCACTGTCTTCTTTCGGAGTGTTTTATAGAGCCTGGTAACAGAATACTGTGCAGGACTGGTGGCATCTGGAGCTACACAGGGCTTTCCCTTTCATAGTCACTATAGGTATGCACCCAAACCAAACCATCCCCTGCTTCAGGCTCTCTCTAGATCTGCTTGTGCTGACACGGAGCTAGAAATGCTCGTTTGCACAGACCTACTCTTAGTCTTCCAAATAGTCTTAGTCTTCATTTTTATAGTGACTTTTTGGCCTGATTTTACCAACAGAAAATAATACAGGTTATTTTCTATTAATAAGTTCCTCAGGTTGAGTAAGTACCTGTTGAGAAGACACATCACTGAGCATCTTTGCTCAAAATAGTTTCTCCTTGAAGACTGATATGGTAAGAACTCCATTACATTTACACTATATTTGTTCTTCCAGAAAAAGGAACCTGTGGTTTGAACAAAGAAAAATGCAGAAGAAGAATCTGCAGGCCAGACTCAAGGGCTCATCGGTGTAAATGTTCTAGTGGCTTTATTTTAAGTCGAAATAAACAGTTTTGTGAAGGTAATACATGAATCTCCCGTCAGATTTATTCCATCAGATGAAAAACTTCTTCTGTTCTTGAATATGAAAAAACACTCTGAGGTTTTAAAAATTCCAATTTTGCCATTTCAGTTTTGTGTCCTTTCATGTTCTGAAATAGTCTAAAAGAAGACCTATGAAAGTGTCACAAGTGGTACATTTGCGAGAAATTTTGGTCTTAGCCTGAGTAGTTAAAGGAACTTCAGACAAGTAGACACGCTTATGGGTGCTTATTAAAATTAAAACAGACACCAAAGGTGACACATTGAAAAATCCTGCAACAAATGGCTGTCTTAAGTCCCACTTTCAAAAAAGACACAAATTCTTAACATGCTTCTAAAAGATTTAATCTGGATTGTTTTAATAAAAATCTAACATTACTATTAACAATAGTTAACATATCACTTTTTAGAAGCATCTTTTTCACTACATGACCAGATTTGACAAGACATAAAGGCATCAAAATGCCCAGCTTACAGACCTGCCTGAGCAGAAGCCATCCAGTTGTCAGGAAGGTCACCAAGGTTGCTTTCTGAATTTCAACTTCTAAACCACTTCTGTGTTTTGAGAATTTTACTTAAGTTATGTTGGAGCCGAATATTTTAAAATAATTTTTGTTTGAAGAAATTGTCTAATGTAGATTTTTTAGGTGCACACAGGATTTAACTGGCACCGGCATCTGTATGGGAAGGCGTACTTTTGAAAGTCCTCTAGGCACCTATGCTGGACACGTGCAGCCTCTGTAGGTTTTGCTAGAAGGTTTTTAAAGCTTATTTGATTAAGGTCTGCAAACTTCTTTTTTATCATTATTAGGACAAACATATTTTTGTAAAATGAATGGGAAAAAGAAGTACTCCTCGAAGAGTGTTAGTTTGTTTCATTAATCTAATTATCTGGCACTGGTTGATGACATTATTCTGACACAGCAAGTTCTTCTCTTGGCAGATATCAATGAATGTGGCTTCTGGAATCACGGCTGTACTTTGGGCTGTGTGAACATCCCTGGTTCCTATTACTGCACCTGCCCGAGAGGATTTGTTCTTCTGCCTGATCGGAAAACCTGTCATGGTAAGTAGCAGTAATACATAAACGCCGCCTGTGTCATACTGGAGAGAATCCTCATTTAATACTGGAACCGCTGGAAGTTTTGTGTGTTGCATTGCTCGCTTCCAATCCCTTATTACATAAGTAGGATCAGCTTAAACCAAATGAACCAAATGCAGATGTCGTATTTAAGGAACTGTAAGTTACACATGAATAATCGAGTGTGAGGCTCTTCAGGAATGGAAAAAAAAATAAGTCAGGTCTCCAGAGAGACCTCTTTGCTCAGATTAGGCGCTGTGGCACATTCCAGGTGGATAAGCATTTATATCTTTTTAAATGAGGTCTCTGAATTTGGCTCACTCTGTTTAACCTGCATACCAATTTGCACAGTCTCTGAATGAGCAGCTTACAGCATCATCTTTTTTTCTTTTCCGATCAGGGTTGATAACATTGCTAATGTGCATTAAATTAATGAAATTAAGTGCAAGTGCATCTGTTTACAATGAATAAGACACACGGAAGTATTCATAAAGTTGTTTATTCTGGGGGACTGCTGCACTTGTGGTGTTCGTTTTTTTTCTTTTATCAATTAAATTGTGTATAAGAAGTATGCCTGAGAGAACTTACCCATATAACATAGGTACGTAAACCAGGAAACTCTCTGAAGCTGGATAAATGTGAATAAACGAAATACAGAGAACACAGATAAGTGGAGGGAAAAACCAAAGATCTGTCTGTCAGTAAGCTTCAAGGACCATATTTTAGTCACAGTAAGAGTCAAGGTGAAGGTTTTTGGTCTCCCTTTATGTAGCATTGTACTCAGCCTAACATGAAGCCTTTCTAAAGTAAGTCTAGAACATAAAATGTGAAATGCATCCATGTTTTGAGGTCTTGAGATATTCCCAGTCACTTTTCTATCTCATAATGAAATGAAACCTAGGCATAAGCAAAGGATCCTTCTACCTTGTTTCGGTGGAATTGAAACATCGATATATGCCCCAAGTAGAAGTGCCAATGCACACCAATGAGTTCAGTCTGGATCATGACAGGATCAGGACCTAGGGTTTATTAAATATCACTAACAGAGAGTATCAAAGTCTAACAGACTCTAGCAGTCAGTCTGTCTATTTTAGACTTCCAAGAGTTACTTCTCCCTCGCTATTAAGAGGGAGCTAGGAGTAGGATTCAGTGACACAAACGTGGGGGTCCAGGGTGTGTGTGACAACTGCAGAAGGCAGCCAGATGTGACACAAAACCTATGGCAGTCCTGCAGCCATAGGGATATCCTTTTGTGTGCAAAACAACACTTAAGACACTGTGCAACTCAATCCTCCTCTGGATGACTAGCTTGAACTATATGCCTACATTTTGAGGTGCTCAAACTGGATAGAAAATAATGTTTTTCTAACACAGGCTAGGGATGCAGCATGGACAGTGTAACTCCTTAACCGCTGCAGCACAAGGCAGATATATCACCATCTACGCAACTTGAGAGAGATATGCAAGGTGAGAAGTCCACATGCTGACCAGACATTTTGATGTTTTGTCCTCCAAGTCCTGTACAAAGCTCTTCACCTAAAGCCACAAGCTCTAGTCAGAAAGAAACAAGATCAGTTTCTTGACTCTCTTCACTGTGCTTAAGGGGTTAGAACGATCCAGTCCAGAGCACAGTTGCCCTGGAGAAGCAATATTTGCAAGAGCTACGCACCATTTAAGCCAGTGTATGCAGCTGATTCAAAGAAGCAGCTGTGGGAAACCTTCATTAGTTCCAGTCTTCCAGCGGGTGTTGCCATATGGCACTAGAATTGGCATAAAGAGATGCAGCACTGCAATACAGAGGGTCGAAGGAGGATATCCTGTGAAACTGTGTTAAAGAAATACTCAAAAAAATGTTGGCACTCCAACATTTATAATGCAAAGTAAAGGAAAGTTATTGCCAGGTCCTCAGATAGTTTTGCCCCTACGGCTTCAAAAATTACCACTAAGGAACATAGCTGTATTTCTGGAAGGTTCACCTCCTATTTTCCTTGATTCTAGCTCTGTTACCATTGGAGTAGTAGGAAAATAGTTTTTCCTCATTCTCTTCGTGTTTTATACTTATTCTTTTGGTATAAATTCCTTGCAGTTTTCAAAACCTGATTTATTTTTGATGAAATGTAAAAAAAGAAAGCTTTCTAAATTATTTCTGTTTTGATAACACTTCTTCATACAACTTTGGAAAATTTAAAGCTGATCAGTATAATGGCTTCAGGACTCTGATTTTGGCTTTCTCCTTTGCTATAATCAGGGGAGGGTGGGGAAAAAAAAATTCGGAAAAAACCCAAAATAAACCAAATCGAACCCCAGAAAGACCACAGAAGTGTTGTACTCTCAACATTGCACATTTTTTTTTCTTCTTTCTTTCCTTCCGCTCTTTCTTCCTCTGCTTTTTCCTCTGCTCCTTCCTCTGCTCTTTTGCTCTCTTGTTCTCTCTCTTTTTCTCTTTCTTTCTCTCTCTCTCTCTTTTTCTTCTGCTGTTTAAGAAAGTGTTAACTTCTCTTTTGGGGGGATTAGTAAAAATTTTTACCATAGTCTAAGATTTATTTTCCTCTTTAAATTACTATAGAGCTAATTTCCTGTACAAGTAACGACACTGAATGTAGCCATGGTTGCCTTCAAACATCTAAAGGGCCTGTTTGCTTTTGTCCTGAAGGATCTGTACTCAAAGTGGACGGCAAAGCATGCACGGGTAAGTAACATTTTTCTAGCTGTCATGACTGCCAAACTCTGTTTGTTCTTAGCACTGAGAGCCAGGAGTGAATGATGGCATTTTACACTCATTTTGCACAGCTGTAAATGATTGTACAAGATAGGAGGCAACGGAATGTCGAGCTCTTTGACGGCTGACATGGGCAATATTCATCTTCATTTTTAATAGGTCTTTCTTAGCAGCAACATCCAATGTTCGCAAGCCAAATTCTTTTGGTTTCAGCACAGATCAATGCATCTCCCAGGTGTTCATTGCAAGAGACATCTAAAAATTTATATTTGAGGGGAAATATAGGTACAATCTGAAAATTACTTTATTGACATCATGCAACCCAGGTTCAGTGTCACTCTAACTTACAGCAATTTCATCTAATTATCCACAAATGGAATTTTTGCTGTCAGAATATCTGAAGCTGCTATACCCACTAATCTGTCATTCCCCATTCCAGCAAGCTTTCCAAATTCAGGGGACTGTAGCTTTTCAACTGTAGCTTTTCAGTCTTAGGGCTCAAGATAGCTCCATTGATGCCAGCTTTACACCTTGAAAAATCCCCTTCCCCTTTCACACCCTTCACATACTGTGGACTGTACTGTATACATAAATTCAGTGTTGCTGTTTTGCTAGGGACATTCCACGGAGTAAGCTCAGGCTGGCATTGTGGATATAACCATTGTACAGCCCCAAGAAGAAAGAATAGTTTCTTTTTGTAGGAAAACTTGGTTGGTTAGAAAGTGTACTTCATCAATTCACCATCCTAGCTTAACTTCTGGGGAGAAAATTGCATTAATTTGTTGTTTCTTTGTATGGAGTGCAAAGTCCGATAAAATTTGTTACTCTGTTGTAGATGGGATGAGAATTGCACGGGAGAAAGAGTTCTCTGAAATAATGAACATGTGGAAACCCTCTTCATATATCCCACTCCCCACCCCTCAATCTGGTGTTGTGAATTTTCAGGAAGAAGCTGCTGCTAATTTGCTTTCATTTCACTAGACTTCTGCTTTCAGCAGGAGGCCTTTCAGTAAATCTATCAGTCACTGAGATGCTTTGCAGTGTAGAAATCCTAAGCAGAGTGAATCGTTCTCTTGTTTATACCTCTGATTTTGTTGTATTTTTTTTCTTAGAATGGCAAAGTTAAATTTTTCAAATGTTCTGTTTAAGGTTGTACATCTCCAGACAATGGCGGCTGTAGTCAGATATGTTCTTCTTTAAGCCCATCCTCCTGGGAGTGCGCTTGTTTTCCTGGGTATAAGCTTCAGCGAGACAGAAAGCACTGCACTGCTGTAGGTTGGTATCCTTGTACGCCTGCATATTTCTGCCAATAAAAGCAAAACCGTTTTAGAGTTCTTTAAAGTGGATTGCATTACTGGGATCCACTTTTGCACTGGTTTTAGGTTACTTTGTGAAACAGATTGTTTGGAAAAATAACCTGTTTTGGAAATATACCAGAACAAGGACCAGTATATGGTTCAGTCTCCCTCACAGAAGATTCAGTCTATTATCCAACTTCTGCATTTCCGTCTGGGCTCCTGTACTGCGGAGATCTATCTGCAGCATTCAGGTTTTTGTGCCTTCGTTTAAATGTGGGTGTGGTTTCTGCCCAGCGTTACAGAACTGGGGAAGAGGTGTCTACTTTTGGAGAACAGGGCAGGGAATAGTCTGTTGAAGGACCTTCTCTACAAGGATATTTCTGCCCCACTGGCCCCAGGAAGCCCAGGTATTTGATTTGATGTTTGGATTCCAGACGCTTCTGTTTCTTCTGAGAACAGGGCAGACCCTGGTGAGCAGCAAGGTATAAGCAACTGCATGAGAGAGAGAAGGGAAGAGAAGTTTGTGGTTTGTTTCAGGAATAAGGGAAAAGCTTTATTTTTTGGAGGACAGCATTTTTCTTGCTTTTACTATGAAAGGCTTCTCATGCAAAAGTCAAGTGTTCTGGCATTTATGGTGATGCTATTAAACGCAGAAGGAAGATTATCTTGAGGTTAAGTCACTCAGTGTGAAATGCAGCGGGGCTAGTGACTGCCTTTATCACAAATTTTGAGGCTGATCTTGGGCAAGGCACTGATGATGAAAATCAATATCCGCATTTATCTTTGATTTCTGAGGTGAGTGGAACGTAGGACAAGGGCCTTCATTTCTTTGTGCTTCTGTTCCTCATTTTGTCTTCTACCATTAACTAACTTACAGTGTTAGCTAGGTAGTGGTGCAGGCTACAGATCACTTCAAACCTAGTGAAACATATGTGCAAATTTTCATCAACAGGTCCTAAGCCATTTTTGTTGTTTGCAAATGGGCAAGATATCCGCCAGATCAGTTTTGATGGAACAGATTATGCAAGTTTACTTGACTGGCAGATGGGAATAGTCTTAGCACTGGACTCTGACCCGGTGGAAAATAAGGTAAGGCATTAAAAATGAGAGGATTTTGAAGTGTTGCAAGGACAAATGGATTGGGCTTTCATGTGCCTTAACCTTTCTGCTGTCAGTGATCCTGATTACATGTTGTGCTGCTCGTTGTTCTGTTGCCTGTCCAGGAGCACAACTGCTAGGGGATGCCAAACACCAGTTGAAGAGTTTCATCCTTCACTTACTGATTTAATGTGCTTCGTACATTGACATGGCTAATTCACAAAGAATTTGGATTTCTAAATTCACTTCGGGCATGATTTCAGTTTCAAAGGACTTTTGTGTGATTGATAGTTTTCTCCCTTAAGATTTCAGTACTATTTTCTGGAAATATATTGTGGGACTTTTTTTCACTGGGTATCTGTAAAAACAACAGTGTCTTTTTTTCTGTACAGCTACATCCCACAATCCCTACTAAATGTAAGAGTAACCTTAACAAGAATTACTTCCAATGTCTTGACATTATTGAACAAAACTGCTGAACACTCACTGGGTCTATTGTTCTTATGAAATGTATTCCTTATATTACAAGATATTGCTATTGGAAACGGGAGTCTTCTCTGCAATAAAGAGCTGTTCGTGTATGTGGCCACATCCCAGTGCCCTACTCTTTGCCTGCAGAGTTGGGAAGAATAGGAGTTCAGCTGTGCTTTGCTAAACCTTCTATGGCAGATAGTTATTTTTTCTCACGATGAGACTTATTTACAGTGTAAAAGTGTTACAAAAAGATACTGGATGGTACAGTGAAAGCTGATTAGGAGCTCAGTTAAATTGCTGGAAACATCTCAAGGCCTGGAGGGACACAGCTAAACAAATGAGAATGTCACTAGATCTGCGTTATGTGACGATCGTTTCAGGCACGGCTGGAACATCGCCACTTGCTCCTGAAATAGGGCCCTGCTGGGGAACTAGCAGTTGTTCTGTGCTGTGCCGAATATAAATCAGCTGCGCTGGTGACACTGGGTGTGCGCTCTTGTTCCCCTTCGTAGGGAGCTCTGCATGACGGTGGGGTCGGCAGCGTGGGGGTGAGGTGACGTGCAGTGGTCCTGCCCGGCTGCAGCAGCCTGGTCCTGGTGGCACAGAACTGAGGCCCAAAGTAAATTAGCTCCGCATCGTTCTGTGCTCCCACGGTAATTGAATTAGCTGGTTTAATGCTAGAGGCCTCCCTCCTGCTTTGTTTGGCCTCATGGTTAGCATCAAAGCAAAGTTACTTGTTTTGTTGCTACCATTTGCAAAGAAAGCCTCAGCATTGCTTTGTATGTAGTTCTGCCATACAGTGTTTGGCTCCCTCTGGACATCAAATATGAAACAATTTTTTTTCCTCATCCTTTGAAAACACAAACCTCATTTCCACACCAGCAGAGAACTTTTATTTAGACCCAAATACAAGAGCCTTACAGAATAGACACCTGGTGAAAAATTAAGATATGTGCAGGCTGAAAGAGCTAAAAAATAGAAGCAAATTTTCCCTTCCCAGCTCCTTGACACACAGACGCTACTACTTTTTTCTCCCCACTCCCCCTTTTTAAAAGAGCAGCCAGTGAAATTATAACATGCTTCTTTTTGCCTGCTCCTGCTTTTGCTTCTTCAGCTGTGCTTCATGCAAGATAGCTGCTCGCTGAAACAAAACCACAGGATATTCAGAGGGCTGTATATAGGGCAACCAGGATTTACAGCTAAGCACAAGCTGCCTGTAGAAGTCATCCTGGTTGAAGGATAAATACCTTTTTATTTGATCAGGGATCACAGGTTACCTGTGCAGCTTTTTGTGAATAAGCAGTTCAGGGAACTTGCAAGATGAAAAAGTTGTTTGAGAAGTGGAACTCTTAAACGTGGGCAATAGAGCAGAAAGTGAGATGGGAACTAATAACACCTCATCTGTTATTTCTTCACAGATTTACTTTGCCCACACAGCCTTGAAGTGGATAGAACGAGCTAATCTGGATGGCTCAAATCGTGAAAAAGTTATTCATGAAGCTATAGATATACCCGAAGGCCTTGCTGTGGATTGGATTAACCGTAAATTGTATTGGACGGACAGAGGGTACATGCTCCACAGTGCATTTATGTTGAAGCATGCCATAAAATATTTGGAATAAATGACTGGTGATACAGAAATAGCTGAGCTATCACTCTAAATTCAGTAACGCTTCACATTCTGATTGGGTAGCTGTGATCTCAAGTATATACATTTGGACGGTTCTTTAAAACTGAAATGCTGGAAGTTCACTTTGAGCCTGCTATTGTGTTTTTATCTTTGTCTTTCCAAGAAGCAAGGGTTTGGACACAGTTGCAAGGAACTTAAAGCGTGTAATGCTTGTATACATATACGTATGTGCACATGTACATGTGAATATATATATATGTACACACTCATATTTATATATATACACTGCATGTGTGTATATATAGGTGTATCTTTATATCTTTATTTTTATATATATAAGTAATGAGTATTACTGCACCAAGTACATCTTGGACGGAGGTCAGCATTGTTGACAGCTGGAATCATGCCCCTGTAAACTAATGGAGACTCTTTGTCAATTATCTCTGATAAAAGAGGAATGGCCGCTGGTAGACAATATGGTTCACGTTTCAGCTGATACCTAACCTTACATGCGGAGAGAAAAAATTTGACCTTTGGTGAAAAGGCAGTGCCAGATCAGAACACATAATGGGGACTCCTTGAAGAACAGTCATGATGTTTCAGTATGACCCATATTCTATTAGTCAATAAAAAGTGGTTTTGAATGTCCAGATCACTGTCCTCCTCCCTTCTAAATATGCTGCTAGTCCACTTCCTTGCTATTAAGTACAGTCTTGTCTACACCATTGTGCACCTGTATAAATATGCCGGTGTGTCTAGTGAAATGGGAAACTGTGGTGCTCATCTCCGTAAGATAAGAGTTAGGGGTGAAGCTGTGAACTGGTATCTGCCACATCCTTCTCACTGCATTTACCTGTTTGTATTCCCCATTTGCATGAATATATTGCTCCTTTCATCTTTGTGTGGTCTTTCTATGCAGGTTCAGGTAGGCATGGAAGTCTATAGCCTTGCTTTCAGGTAGAGGCCAGTATTTGTTTGGCAAGGTGAAGTCTGTAGCGATACGTACAGTTTTCTGGAAAAAAGTCGGATTGAGAGACTGGCAATGTAGATTCTATACTTGACTCTCACATAGATTTTTATGAGTGATCATAAGGACCTTAGCTTCATTCTTTCCTGTAAAATAGATATAATATGTGAAATGCTTGGTGATTTCTGGATGAAAAATGCTATATAAAAGTACTATTTTAAAAAAATCTTTACACATTTGATAATGCCATTCAGTTAAAAGCTTGTTTTTCTCCTGACTACTTTAAAAACTAACATTCATCTATTAATGATCATACTTCCAACTCATCATTTGCCCAAAAAAGGAGAAGGTATTTTATCGTCATGCCTTAGACTAGATAATGAGGTTGAAGCATGAATTACTTGTTGATAAAACAATTAGACATCCCATATCAGCAGGATTATTTCCTGTCATTATAATGTTATTTCTCGCAGTTTTGTGCTAAACTAAAGCAATGCAAAGCAATGCAAAAACTTAGTACCTTCTGCCCAAGAAGGTAATTAAAAAGATGGCAGGGAGGACTTAACAGTGCTGTGTGTGTTGCAGGAAGGCAAGCATCGAAAGGAGCGATCTGAATGGAATGCAAAGAAAAGTGATCATCTGGGAGGATATCGGCCAGCCCCGAGGGATTGCCATTCACCCGTTTGCTAAGTAAGGAGTGATAAACCTGGTTGATTGTCTAATACCTGGGGAGGCTTCTTGAAAATGAGCATGCCAGCCTTGCCCTTTTGGCAGTCAAAAAGTGCATTAGTCTCATGTTAGAATAGTCATTGTCTTGCAGAGCTGTTTGAACTGCAGTGTTTTATTGCTGGGTTTCTTTTGTGAGTTGGGACATGTTCGTTTCTCATACAGATTTACAAAAATACCAGAAGCATTAAAGACACTGTATGCAGTTTAAGCTAAAGGAAAGCACAACCAGCTGAAGTCACCCTGACAGTTGTAAGCACTACACTACAAATTTTGATGGTTCCATATCTATTAGTGTGAAGAAAGTAGTCACTTATAACCAGTGGTGCTTACAAAGGATTTTTTTGGCCATGCAAATGAAAGTTTCTGAGGAAACTAAACCAAATATTCTGCTGTGGAGATGCGTTGATTTAAATGCACCTTATATCTTCTTATCTAGTGCTGAGATGATCACAGGAGTTTTGAATGTTTAACCTCTTGAGGAAATTCTGGTCATTTTAATCAATGGCAAAGCCCTATGGATTTCAGTCAATATGTCTGTAGTAGGATGATTTTAAATGTGTTGGGTTTTTTGTTGGTTTTGTTTGGGTTTTTTTTTAATGCTCATATCCTTCTGTAACTGAGTACTGATGAACGAAGCCAGGTTGGGGAGGGTGTTCTGTTAGCTTCATGCTGTACATAAAAGATCTGAAAGAATCTTTCAGTAGAGGTTGAACATGATAGAGACATTTTGCAGGAAAACTTTAAGAATGGGTAGGTTCAGGGAGATTGTTTATTAGAATTATTGGTAGAGGCAAGGGCTACAAGGGGAAAGGGGGAGGAGGAGACATCACTAAAACCTTCCTTATTAGAAAGTTAATGGTGAAAGGAGGAACAGACATTATAACAATGTCCCTGATTGTAAAGTCAGTGTTAAAGAGAGATCTGAGACACGATTAAGACTGTTGAGAATACTGATCTCTGCAGTGGCTATGCAAAGCTGCTCATGTAAATAAAGCTAAGCGAATCTGTGAGTTATCTCAGTAAACCTGACAAAGGCAACTGATGCCTAGGAAGACTGGAGTCCAAACTTCAGAAGTAATTTGTGGGTTTGGCTAACTCCATTTTAGGTGGCCATCTTGCACTGTCTCTTCTTTGAAAAACAGTAAGCACTCCATGGGTAACATTCAGAACTCTAGAGGGAGACCCTGAGAATCATGATTTTATTAAAAGAAGAAAGGAGACTGGGCCTGATACTGGTTTATTTTTTAAAACCAAAATAACCTGAGGACTCTTGCTTGCTTTCCGTGGGTGGTGGGTAATTTTGGTTACATTTGTGCATTGTTACCCCTGTTTAGACAAGAGGCTGGCTAATGCATCATCTTCTGTTGTCTGGGTTTGCTAAATCACTATCATCAGTCACGTGGAAAACCCAAAACAGCAGATAGGAAGAGTTGGGAGTTAGCACTGCTGGGAAGAGTTGTTTTTCAAAGGTTTTGTGCCAATGAACAGAGTGGGGATTCTGCATAAGTCCCAGTGTAATCACCTGGAGTCTTATGGCAAGTGTTAAAAGATCAGCAGCCAATGTATTTTCTTGAAGAGTACACTTTTTGTCATGTGCCTCAGGCCTCTATTAATCTGATCTGATCTTCCTGCTTTGAACGAACTCCACAGAGAGGAGGACAAATATTTACTTACTAACTTCCTGTATGCATTTTGTTTTCTAAAGGAGATTATTCTGGACTGACATGGGGGTCAATCCCCGGATTGACAGCTCTTCATTAGAAGGCATCGATCGCCAGGTTATAGCCAGCACTGGTCTGGTGTGGCCCAGCGGAATAGCTCTCGACTACTTAGCCAACAAGTTGTACTGGTGTGATGCTAAGCAGTCAGTGGTTGAGAGCGCAAACCTGGATGGTTCTGGTCGTCGAATTCTTGCACGGAATGATGTAGGTGAGGCTTTGGGGCTGATAATTACTTTCTGCAGCTTGACAATGTGCATGTGTATCTGCATATGTAACTGTGCATGTGAATTACCAGCCAGTAGCTGTGCTGTATATCCCATGTAACTCTGTGTTGAGGTTAATGGTATCACTTAGTTCTTCATTCTGCCACCCAGTTGACTTTCATTTGTTCATTTTAGGAAGACAACACCTTTCTGACACTCTCTGCTTTTACTTATCAGCCACTCTGCATTGTACAGAGAACTTGTCTGCCTTCACAGGGAAGTGAAAAGAAGGCAAAAGTTAAAAATGAGGTTTACTTGTTCCATGCATGGCTGCTTCAACGTAATTCAGGGTTTGCTGTGTTTATTACACCAGTGAGTTATATTGACATAAGCTGGAAGAGAATTCATCTTGGCCGCTAACGTCCTTGAGCAAAGAACCTGCATCTGCACAGTGTTGAACACTGGGATGATTCTAAATACACAATAGACACTGAATGGAAAAATGATTTATGCAATATGCTGGTAGTTGTTATGGCTGAGACTTCTGCTCTTTGGCACGTAACTGTGTTGTTCTGGAGCAAAAGAACAGAAATATTAGCAGTGAGGACTAATGTTGTACCACATTGAAAGTAAACCATGTGTTTAAGAATCTCATACATGGCAAATTAGTTTCTGGAGAGGACAATTCCCTTTGTGCATGATATCTCTCTGGGGCCCATTTTGTAGTGTGAATGCAAAACATGGGCAGAATAAAGACTCTTGGCTCAGTACCATGACTGCCATGGGTAGAGACTTTACAGTTGCTCTGTTAAGCAGCTGCTGTTCTAGTCTGTGCTCTGGGAAGGCTTGTGTTCATCTCCTAAGCCAGATGTCCTCCCACTTGTTTGGAGGTGAGCAGTGAGGTCTTGGAGGAAGCAGTGTTCTCCCGTTCGTAAGACATCAAAAGCCCTGAGCAGAATGACTTGCTGGCATTCCTCTCTTTTCCCCTGCTGCACAGATTCTGCTGTACACTCCACCTTGCAACTGATCTACAAAGGAGGACCTTGAAGCCTCTTGGAAGTTTCACTTTGTTTCTCCACAAGGAATGGGACAGTGTATTATGGGTAAAAAACAGAGAAAGAGAGCTAGGAGCACTGGAGAAACACAGGGTATGGGAAAGGAGGTAGGCTTGGAGCAGTGATATGGATGTTTGGAGGTGGGAGAAAAGGACATCAACACCTGACAGAAACAAGTGAAAGAGATGAGGTGGAGACCTGTAGGGATGTGAATTTAGAGAGGCAGAGAGACTTGATATCCTGATGTTTTGCTAATGCTGTTAGTAAGACCAGAATTCAGCTTCTGTTCCTGGGCAGCTGTACACTAGAGGACAGGAAGGTGGCACCTCTTCACAGGCGTTCTCCTGTAACATGGATTTTTATTACAGCAGCTCCCTCTAGTGCCCCTGTACTGAGAATTCATTCAGTACAGCTGCATGCAGAATGGGTGGGTACCATTATTTCTGCTCCTCTGCTAACCCCGTTTTCAGCTGCAAGCAAAACAGCCTGTAGGCACCTGCTGGAGGCAGCGAACAGAGCAACCCTTCCTTTTGTTTATGCAGTGGGTCGGGTCTGCACTGTTGCAGAAGGGGTTCATGTGGTTATTAACTTTTCTCTTCCTCCTATGTTCATTGATGACACTACACTTCTATTTTTAACCCTTGATGTATTTATACGTTAAGAGGTTAAGGAATTGCTGGTCAAAGCAGGTTTGGTGGTAGTGCAAGATGTAAATGTTAAAACTGTGAATAGATATTTGGATGGGGACAGTATCTAGATCTTGGGCTAGTTGCTCAAATTTCGTGGAAAGAAAAACGAAGAACCATGCCCAGCGTTTAAGCACAGTTCAGTATAGGTAGTGAAGTGCTATCAAAATAAAAATACACTCTTTAACTTAACACTTCAGAACACTTAAAACAGTGTCTTTGACTTTTTCTTATGTAGGGGTAGGGGTTTTTTCAGTTTATTTGTGGTGTGTAAGGTATACCAATGCATACTCCTTCTCCAAGGTTCTAATTTATCTGTTGTTTTGTTTGCTTGTTTGTTTGGCTTTGATTTTCTTTTTTTAATTTTTTAAACTAATACCTTTTGGGGTGGCAGTTTTATTAGGGAAATTAAGGATCACCTAGTTGAGGCCTACATCAAAAACCAAAAACACAGGTCATAAAATCACGTGCCTACAAAATGCACTTCTCAGAGGAGCTCAGACTGCAGCGGTACGAAGTGAGGTGCATATTCAAACTGTCAGTAAAGACCAGGACAAAGAAAATCTGCTTCAGCCAGAAAGCACCCACTCTGAAACCAGGTGGACATCCATGGAAGAACAGTATGTGGTCTCACCTGCCATTACAAAAAGTTTGCCCAAAGGCTATCTTGAAAGCAAGAGTTTTCTAAATGTATAGAAAGAATGTATAGTCCCATATGGACTAATTACAATTTTCTATCATGATAGAGATATTAAAAAGAGTCAGAATCATTTTGCACAGGTCTTTATAAGTATGTCTGCCCTTATATATAGAAGTACCCTTTGGGTTCTGAATTGCTGAGCTTCTCTCTGGAAGTCAAACTAGGGATCTGAGTTTCTCTAGTGCAGAAAATGTGCTACCAAAGAAAGATTGCTATATTCTGAACTTGAGGTGAGATTTCTCTCTTCTACTGTTAGACATGTAAGTGTTAGGTGCCTGGTCTAAGCTGGTGTCTATGTTTCTGTTGTAATCAGTGAAAAGAGATGAAGCTACCTGGATGATGTATTGCATCCTGCGGTTTGTGTTTGCTGTTACTGTTCGGTGGCTAACAGACAGCGACTAATGCTGCTAGTTGGCTGAAGTGAGGAAAATTAATTCCTCTCTTTAATTTTGCACTATGATAAATTGGCTAGTGAATGACTGTGCATGTTTATATCTACATGTGGACCACTGTATTGCACTTGTGTGTACTTTTGGCACTTGCAGAGACCACACACTGGCTTTGGGGTCCTACCATGAGTCAGTGGCTATGGTGTCTGTAGCTCCCAGGGTGCCCTGTGCCAGTACTCTTATGCAGGACGATGCATGCCATGAGCTCCTCTCCTCCCTGTTATATGAAGACTGCAAAAGGAGCTGTGAACCTCAGCAGCTCTGTGCTGGGCTGCTTACTGGCAGAGGAGGGAGGTCCTCTGCTTCTGAAAGGCTGGTCCCAATGCTGTTTCAAGAAATTATGAAGTCTGAGGTAGAAGCATCTGGTGGACTTGATCTAGTTGGAGGTCACCAGCAGTATAGAGACTGTACTGAGCCAGGCAAGTGTCATAGCCTCCTCTGCTAAGAGCATAAGTAACTTGTGCCCATGGTCCATCATTCATGGACACTTATCCCTCCCCATGAGACATCGAAGTGGAGAAGTGGCTATGGCTATACCACTGTGTTAGAAATAGACCTGTATGCAGATACTGCTCTTGTTTGCATGGTTTCTTGTGTATGTTCTACAGATACGGAAATGAGAAATCTAATTTCTTTGTAGGCCACCCTTTTGATGTAGCAGTGTTTGAGGATCACCTTTGGTTTTCTGACTGGGCTAGGCCATCACTAATGAGAGTGGACAAGAAGACCGGCCAAAACAGGGTACGTCTTCGAGGCAGCATGCTGAGACCCTCATCAATGGTTGTAGTTCATCCTTTGGCGAAACCAGGTATACTGCAAAAATTAAGCAGTCATTCCCTTCCCGTCTCCGCTTGTTCACTGACATCAGTAGAATAGATGGCCCTGGGGAGAGGAATACCTTCTCAGAAAAGCTCTTTAAAAGGCCTTGCATAGTCAGACTGGCATTTGTTGAAAGCATCATCTGAGCATGTGTCCCAAGAATGCTGACAGGTTTTGTATATTTATGATCAGGTTTTGTATATTTATGATCATGCCCAAGAATAGGTGCTGATCAATTGCCACAAGGCTACGATAGTCTTCTAATTCCTATTTATCCTGGTTTATTAGCACCCCTTGCACATACAAATAATAACAAATGACATGGAGAAAGATTTTGTAAGAATTATTAGTTTTGGATCAACTAATTTGATTTTCTGTTGGGAACACTCTCCCTGTAAACAGAAAAAAGTAATTCAACAGACCACGATTGAGAGAAGGTAATCACAGGTTCCCTATGGCCTTGCAATGTTCTTTCAGGAAGTGTTAGGACTCTAAATATTAAAAGAGAAATAAAAAAGGGAATTTAAAAAAAAAAAGTGATACATTTATTAGATAGAGAATATGCAAATCTGCTTTCCTGCCAGAGGCTAGGTGATAATATCTGTACTTTACTATGAGCATCTATTTTTAATTTAAAAAAAAAAAAGATGTTCTAGTTTTTGTCAGTCCTTATTCTTTTTCCAACTGCTTCAATTCTGCACAGCTAAAAGGAGATTTGACTGAAGAAGCAGCTTGTTAAGTTGCCTGTTTTTCTGCATTAGGGGCAAATCCTTGCCTTTATGAGAATGGAGGCTGTGATCAGATCTGTGAAAACAATTTTGGAGTTGCCCATTGCATCTGCCATCCAGGATTTGGGAAAAGTCAAGACGGAAAAACCTGTCGCGCTCTAGATGCTTCCAACGCAACAGCAGGTACAATCCTTCAGTTCCAAAAAGGACCCTCCCCAAACTGTTGAGGATCCTGACAGATAGCGTTGGAAAATATTCACCTTGCTCTACATAATGAATGATGGTTTCTCTGAAGAATGAAAACACTGGGGTCTTGTCCTGGGATAATAACATGTTGTCTGACCATTGTAATTTTTCCCTTGAAATATTAGCAGTAAGAGAGAGGTGTGTGGTGCTGACAAGTATTGCGAGCAATGAGTGGCATTCCTTGTCTTTTCTATTTGAGAAAACCCACCGGTTAGTGGTTTTGGGAATAATTTGAGGCCAGAAACAGGCTAGTCTGGGAGGATACTGGTGTTTATTTTGGAAGAAAACCACCACGATTATTGGAAAGTAGACAAGCAACAGAAAATCAGAAAGTTAGTTCAGTAGATTTAAATAGTCTATGACACTTTTTTTTTGTCTTTTTCAGGAGGCATCTTTGTGCACAAGGAGGTAGCGCCCATGCCAACACCAGAGACATTGCTCCAGAGCACACAAAGCAGTGGGATATTCGAGGATACGGACAGTGGGGAAAAGCAGAAAATCAGCACTTTGTTGACGGCTGAAATCATGGTATCAGGTAGAGTCTGATGATTATCTTCCTTCTATTTACTGTGAGGCTCTGAACAGGTTTATAGAACAGAAAGAAATCATAGGCCTTAAAGGAAGAAATGCTCAGTGTCAAAACTGGTGGCGTTCAAGCTCTTAACTTTCTTACAAGAAGTTGAATCTATGCAATTATGCCAGGTAGGACAGGTTTTTTATTTGTTTGTCTCCATGTTCCTTCGCTATGTCAACAAAACTTAATAATATCACCCAGGCTCTAGAGAACAAATATTTCTAATTTGGAATGCTTGCGAGTCTCTCCCTTAGAAACTTACAAGTATATTAAGTTTCTCTGAGCAAAATTGCAGTAAACCCATTGAATTCTACATATTTCCAATGATACTAGATCATTAAATTTTACAATAGTTTTTGCATACAATATTCAGAAATCTTGATACTAAATGACACTTGAACTCCATCTAGACAAACACAACAGCCCTAATGGTTGTAATGACTTGTCATGATTAACTCTGGAGAGATATGTTTCAAACTTTGACTGTATGTTCTGGTTTTCTTGTTAGTTTTTTGGTTGGTGGGTGGGGTTTTTTTTATATGCAGTACCTTCTTTGATCTGTCCAAATGCATCTAGTGGGGTTTTTTTGTTTTTGCTTATGTTATAGATCAAGATGACTGCACTGCACTAGAATGTGACGTCAATGCACAGTGTGTTTTGCTGGAAGATGGTGCTATGTGCCAATGTTTGAAAGGATTTACCAGGAAGGGGAAATCATGCTATGGTAATAAAAGACATTAATATAATCTTCTGGAAGACTGTAGATTGGAGGAGAGAAAGAAAATTTATCTTTTCTCACATTGACAGCTCTGCTGAGCGAGCCATCACAAAAAGGTCAATGGTATTGTTTGTTTTGAAAGGGATGATGAGCAGAGAGCATGTGAGATGAAATGGCTAATTATCACACACCTTATTTTCCCCTGAGTCATGAGCGTTAATCCTATTAATATTAACAAGCAATAATGGGGATAATAGGAATAAAAGCATAATGTATTTATTTGTAAAAATTGCCTAATTACAAAAGCTCAGTCTATAGACGTGATAGTTGATGTATAATTTAGAAGTATGTATTAAGGAATCTCTTAAAAATTAGTATTCCTGATGTAAAGTTTATATAAAAGTGCTGCACTTGTGTCTCTCTAGCACTGGAAAGACTTTAATCATCAGAAAACACATTGCTCAGAGTGGTCTTTAAGTTTTTGGACTTGCATACAATGTAAGTGGAAGCACTTTGTTCTCTCATAAAGGCCAAGACAGGAAAGCAATTAGAAACAGAACAATTTACCATTTGACGGCTAAGCATGAAGACTCACTGGAGTCTATGTTGCTATGGAAAGGAAAAAACCAAAAAGGAAGGTGCAATGGATGTAATATTTTTTTCCTTGTAGTACCTTTTTTTTTAAGCTTATGCGTCCTTTCTTGAAACAAAGTTTCTCTCTGAGTAGGGTTTAAGAATATAAGACTAGTTTTGAATAGGATTGTTCCCTCCTAATGTGATTTTTTTTTGAAGCAAGCGGCATTTGTGGAACCTCTAGGTCTCCAGTTGAAAGTAGCTGCTTGACTGTCTCAGGCTCTTTAGAACATCCCCACCAAATTTCATACCAAGAAAAGACCACGAAGCCCTTCTCTTCCCATATGCTTCAGATGCACAAACGACAAGTGACAGCATAGTCTGAGGGAGATTCATGATGTAGGTATTTCTTTTTATCAACTTACCTGACAGTTTCATGACCCATGTGTGCCATCTCCTTGTTTTGTCTCACAGATGTTGATGAGTGTGCTGTAAATATGGACCGCTGTAATCGAAACGTTTCAGGCTGTATCAATACGGAAGGAGGCTACGTCTGTAAATGCCTGGAGGGCTACACTGGAGATGGAGTCCATTGCTACGGTATGGGCATGTGTGAGGGCTGTGCTGTGTCTGGAAGGCTGGGGCAGGATGAATGAGCAAGAGACGTGTCTTATGATTTGGGCTAGCCTTGCATCAAGCTGTGAAGCTGTCAAATGAGCTGTTCTGGTTCTGTTTGAAAAATCTGGCAGGGACATGGATCCTAACAGTGGGTCCACCAGACTGTTGACATTTATCATTTCTTCCTTTCTGATTCTTTCCTTCCTGTTTGAAGCGTGGCAACCTCAGCAACTGATCAATATGCAAAGCCTGTAGTTGTCAGTGGATACCTGCTCTCAGTGTTTGCACTCTTTTTAGTAGCTACAGCAGGAGAGAGAGGAAGAGTGAAGGGGAGGAGGGAAATGGAAGTGAAGCAGTAGAGCTTTATTGAAAATCGTTGCCATGCATATAAACGAAAGCAGGTATTGAGTGTGTCATAATACTCATCAAATAATTCCAGGTCAGTTTAACAGGCAGGAGGTTCAAGGTGTTGACACTTACAACTTGAGTACATTTAGAGTCTTGTTAATAATCAGACCCACTGATTTTCCCATCCAGCTCTAATGCCAGGTCTTTAGTTCATTCCTTTCATTTCTTAATTTTTTAAATCCATTTTAGCAGTAAATATGAAGGAACAGGAAGTTTTCCTCCCCCCAGTATTTGACCAGTGCTGTTTGTTCAGAGCTTTATGAGAGTCTTGGCTACTCTTTTGTCCTTTTCTTTTTCCTTTCTCCTCTATAGCCTAATTCAACCCCCATTAAATTTGACCCAATTCTTACATAGCCTTTACTGGACTTCGGTTCTTCAACACAGATAAGGATGACTGGAAAAATTAAGAACGATATCATTATTATGGGCAGGTTGTGGAAAGTATCAGATACAGGAGGTTTGAGAAGGCATTCTGCCTACAGTGGTCAGGGATCCAGAGCTCATGTCTTTGAGGATGTTTGGAAGTGCAGATAGAGGTGACAAGCTCCTCTTACTGTCCCAGCACCACCTACAAGGCATGTCACCAGGCAGCCCTAGAGTCTCACTGTCCGTGGCATAGTTGCTCAGCTAGAATGATTGTGGTACCTACCACTATTATTGAAAACCAGTCCATTATTTTCCTGAAGTCTTAAAGTCCAGAATATGGTAAGATATGTTTTCACAGCATTTTATAAATGTTATGATGTAAACAGAATTGGAACTAATTTTGTGTTTGATGATTTGAAATGTACCATAAAAACCAGAAACTGCTAAGTAAGTGATTCTGTACTTCAGTTTTAGATGCCTTCATGCATACACAGTGTCTGGAAATCTGTAGGTAGATCAAGAGATGGTACAAGTTGAGTTCATGTTGTGTTGTTGAAATCATATTTCTTGTAATGTGCTGCAACAGTTTTGTTGCTGTATTTTTTCTTTTAAAAGTGCTCTGAATTTTCTGTTTTGAGTACTAGAGTACTGTCAGTACTGTTCAGTACTAGAGTACTGAATTTTCTGTTTTGGGCCAGATCCTGTTAATTTTACTGTACAAAAGGTCCCAGTAGTTTAAGCAATAATTTCACACAAATTGAGATGATAGATCTATGATTTTGTTTCCCCAAAGTAGATCTGGCACATGTGTTCTGCTGACAGTTCATAAAATAAATCAGAGGCTCCCAAACTCTGGTATGTGAATCCTTTCAAAGTTCCCACCTTTGAGGGACGTGCTTAGGCAGGTACCAGCCGGGGGGGTGAGCACCAGCCTGGCAGGAGCTGCCACCATGGGCTGTGCTAGAGAAGGTGTGGAGGCAGGCAGAGGGTGTGCAGCAGGGTGTGCGTCAGAGGTGTATATGAGCCTAACACAGGGTCTGAGCCTGGAAACTCTTGGAATCAGGGAGCCTTTTCATAGTGACTCAGAGGCTCACTTCATTTAAGTGTTTACACAAACTGAATAAACCTGTAGGTTTCTAGACCCTTTTCTTCTGTCCAAACTTTTTGTCTAGGCTGGACCAGGTGGGTGATAACAGTGGTGGGCAGCTCCCCACTCCCAACCCCTTCTGCTGTCTTAATGCAAGAATGCCAACTGACAGTACTCTAGTACTCCTCCAGGGTGCAAGCCATGACTAGCAACGCTGGGAGAATATATCTAGTACAAATAAGTCTTCTCTTCAACTCTGCTGTACTCGTTACATTTCATGGGGAAGCCTTTCCTTCCTTCTCCCTGTGGAGAGCTTCTGCAGCAGCACAGCATGCTCTGAGAGGCTGGGAAGCCTGTGATTACGCAGCATAGAAAGTATGCTGGTTGCTTTTCTCTTATGTTTTCCATGAAGGCATATTTGCAGGGGGGAGGTCTTTGGTGTTTTTCCCCACTGCCAGGTGACTGCAATGCTGCAACTGCTGCCCTTTTAACCGATGCTCTGAGGCATTTCGTTCTTCTAACTGCAGACTGTTTGGGTGACAGATATTGATGAGTGCACGACAGGGTCCCACACCTGTGGAGAGAACATAACCTGCACAAATACAGAAGGAAACTTCACTTGCTCGTGTGCTGATGATGCTTCTGGAACTGGCATCGGCTGCAGTGAGTAAATGGAGTGAGCAATTAAAATCAAGTGCCCTTAACTAAGAACTCTGCTCTCAGATAGATTGTTATACCTGGAAGTTAAGGAAACCCTGTATAGTGACGTAATGGGCAGTTCATGGATCGATTTAGCATTGCTTTAGGAGGCTCTTTTGAGGTGGACTAAGGAGACCAGATCCGAGTTTAGTTTGGAAATATCTACATCAAGGCTCAATGCTAATTTGTACTGTCTAAATGTAACAATACGTCTATCTGATGGCCTTTGCAATCAACAGCTGAAGTAAATGCTCCTTGGAGGTAACATTTTCAGAGGTGATTTCAGTCTGCGTCATTTTTCAAACTCTCTGTGCCTTCTTTCCCTCTGCAGAAGGCTAGCACAAGAACTGCACATAATTTAAATCCCATTTAATTCTAAGCTAGTCTTTCAGATCCAGTGGCTAATTTTTCAAAAGGGCTCTGAAGCTCTTTAGAAAATCTGCTTACCAATTTAATGAAAGGAGCCGCTGAAGGTTGAGCACTAGTGACTACAGGACTCTCATTTCAGTGCCGCAACGTGACAGTAGCATTCTCTGAAAATGTGGAGCTGAGTGACTCATCATCTTACTCTGTGTCAGCCCTCCTCATCAGGGGGAATTTTACTCCAGATCAAGTGACTGACTGATGATGGAGGGACATTGTGTGATTGTCACAGATCTGTTTCTGCAGAAAAATAGAAGGAAATTATGGCTTTTTTAAGTAGAAGATCTGTCAGGATCCCCACCCCCTTTTCAGTTACGCAGCTGTAAATCTGATCCCATGTCTTCATGTGTGTTAACGCACTGTTTTAGTTCTTTGTCTAATAAGCTCTTTTAGCAAGCTGAAATTTTCCTTGCAGAATGCAGTCACACCTGGGATTCACTAAAATCACTTGTCCCTTTCCATTCAGGCTCTTTGCCATGGCAGTTCTCCTGCAAATGAAATTTTAAAAAACAAATGTCATTGAAGGTCATGTTGCAATAAAACTGGTGTGAGTCATAAAACTGATCCCATAAACGTATAAGAGCGATTAGGTGCATTTGTGCTAAGCCATACTGCTAGAAATTCTTTGCCATGTAGATGTTTGGTTCTGACCTATAGATTTGCTGGAGCATCGAAGTAGGTGAGAAAGCGCTCCTTTTCCCTAAGGGCATGTCTGCACTGTAGGTCATGCTCTGCAGAGATATTAGAGCTCCCTTTAAAACTGGCTAGTTTGGATACCTATGTAGGTGACAGTGTGTGCGATGCAGAGCCGGCTACAGAACCCTTTGAAGAGTTTCCTGCTTTCCCAGTGATGCTGTTACCTGTACCTGAGCTAGCTTGAAACAATAAAAAATGTGATCTGCAGTCACACATAGATTCAGTCAGCTGGATGGCAGCAGAGTAGAAATAATCTGCGTAAGAATGACAAGTTGCATCTGAAAATTTCTCAATCTGAGATCCAAGTGCGTAAAATACGGTCACCTTTCACCTGTATATCTGACTTTGGTACTTTAGGCATGGTAGAGATTTCCCTTACCCTAAAGCTGCGTAAGTTGCAAAAATCATTTAAGTGTAAGTAACTAGACAGCCAGTGTAGTTTTTCTTCAGAGCTGTACTCACACATCCAAATAGATTGCAGCCAACCTCTCTGAGTCTTTCATTGCAAATCTAGAATCAAGGTTATTTAGTATTTTGCTATAAAGTTCTGTGTGCCTAAATTTGATGAGCAGCTTCAGCAAATAGGTAAAACACAAATAATTGGTCAAAATTAGAGATTTTTACCTACTTTCCTACCTTGAATTCTGGAATGCTTTCGTAAGATCATGTTGCCAATGCAGCCAAAAATCTGAGATGTCCTTGTGAAATCCTGTGTTTCAGAACCTTCTGTGTCCCCCACTGTTGTCAGCACTGAATACTCTACGCACCCTGTGCAAGGTGATTCTGTAGGATGCCCTCCTTCATATGAGTCATACTGCCTCCATGGTGGAGTGTGCAATTATGTTTCTGATCTACAAGACTATGCCTGCAAGTAAGTACAGAAATTTGTATTGTCTGTGCTGATGAATGGTATCCTTAGGGCTCAGTTGAGTGCAGACAGTGAGGTGTTTGTCCATAAGTTATCTGTTAATTGCTCACGCTAGCAATTATCATTAGACTGCTCTTTTCTGATCACTGTAAGTTTCTGTAAGTGGTCACTCCATTCACACTCATTGCAATTAATAGCAGGGTTGGATTTGTTCCCTAAGCATTTGATTCTTTGTTTTGGAAATGTGAGATAAGTTGTTAAGTGACCTGGTGCTCATGGCTTTACGACTGTCTCTCTTACGAGCTGACCTGTACCTCCCTGTTGGCCTTGCTGTTAGTGTGCAGCACTCACTGGGATGGAAGAGGACACCTCTGTCTTATCTTCTCTGATTGGGACCAGGAAGGAGAAGTCTGGTGTCAGCGTCTTCCCTTACAGTTTGTAGTCTTGGTCCCTGGCAGAAAGGGTACAACGTGATGGTCCTCTTACAGACAGGGAGAGTAGCAATGAGACCTCAAAAACGAGACCTCCTTTCTCCTGTCAATAGTTTTGTGAAGCCTAATTCCCGCTTCCCCAAATGTAGTTACGGATGAGAGCAAAAAGACTCTCATATTTCCAGAAGTCAGCCTTGGCCTGGTCAATGTGACAGCCTAGTCCCATGGAGTAATCGTTTCTTCAAAACCATTAGCGCTTGAGTTTATTGTGTAACTTGAATATGTTTGAAAGTGTTATATCTTTCTTCAAAATCCAGCATAAAAGTGTTTACAGTGGGACAAATCCAATGCCTGCCTCCTCCCCTGGAGTCTCACCTGGTAAGCGATGAGCTGTGCAGGGGATGGATGCTGTTCTGTAGCAGGGAAATCGCCCTGTGTCTCAGTAAGTCGGGTGGCCCTGGTATAACCCTGGAGTGAGGAGAGCAAGCTTTGTGCTGAAGGGTTTCTTTGACCCACCATTCCCCCAGATCTTCCTTGTACTGCACTGCAGGAACCTCTGCACCAGGCCATTTCTGCAAGCACTGTCAAGTCCTAGGCTTTCTTATTTTTAAATATGAGTGGTCTCCCCTGCCTACAGACCTCTGTACCTGCAGGAGAAAGAAAAGAATGTATCTCATGTACATACATGGGAATGAAGTGGCTGCTTTGTGCTGTGGATTTCCGAAGCTCAGCAAAGCCATTACAGGAGATGGGCTCATGGCCATGTCTGGTATTTGTTATGAATTTTTAGTGTAAATTTTAGAGGCATTGAAAACTGTCTTTTTTCATCTCATTGAGTTTCTCCTATTGAAACTGAAGAGTCTACAACTGCAGAACTTTCAAATTGGATCATATATTTTTTTCTTTTATTTGTTAGGTGTTAATGCATAATCAGAATCCAAACGTATGTATTCTTCAGTGCTGGAAGTGGAAGCTGTTTAAAAAATTAAGGAGTAATCATGCTTAGCCATGTTCTTGGGGGCCGGGGTTTGTGTGTGGACCTTGCTGAATTCTCACTAGATGGCAGCATTCATTCATGTAGGCTGTAATATATTAAATACCAAACGAAGTCATTGAAAAATGTTACCTAGCAAAAATATCTTGTAAAAATGACATACCAAATGTGATTTGTATTTTAATTAATAAAAACTCTTACACTAGAAAGTAGATCTTCTAGCTTGTTTAGAATTTATTGTGATCGCACATTAAAAAATTAACATTTTTCTGTCTTCCAACATATATGCGTTCTAATTTGTGGCAGAATGAGCATGCTTGTGCCTGATTTAATAATGAATGCTGATATAACGTTTTCAGGACACTAGGTAAAAGCTGCTGCAGGTCAAATCCTGCTTCTTTTGCTCATTTGACTAGTTCTTTTGACTTGAGTAAAATTAAACCAATAAAAATCGTGAGCAGGATTTGAGCCTATGTTGCTCAGAGACTGTTATGAATTGAGTAGACTTTTCATTTTGTATGTTTATTATTTCCTTTTTTATGTCTCTTACCTTGGACAGTAAAACTAGGCTGGGATACTTTTTGATGTATTTCTTACTTGCTAGTGATTTTGATTTGAGGGTTTCATGCACTGATAAGATATTTCTATGTTGGGTTTTACAGTGGTAAAAACAAACAAACAAAAACTGCCTACAGAAGCAGCTTGTATTAAAACTAAATTACGAAGATATTTCTAACCCATATGAGGGGTTTTTTAGACACTTTTATTTTAAAGAAAGGATTTAGATTAAAATTTGATTCCCATAACCAAATCATTCTGAAAATACAAGTCCTATGTTTCCTATGAAATAGAAAGGGAAGCTTTCTGCTGGAAACAAATGGAAAATCTTAGGGAAACATTAAACGCACAGCAGGATTTAAGAGAAAATTATTTTTTCTATTCTTTACTCTTTAGAATCTGGAAATTATAATCTCACTGTATAATTCTATAGCTTTACAGTAAAAAAGTCTTTTAATATTGAATTCTACAGGTTTTGACAGGCATTCTTTTAAAGTAATTTTGTCTTTACTACTACTACATTCAACTGCATATTTCTGTAGCAGCTGCCAATGGTAAATCAATACACAAGGTGACTGAAGTGATGATCTGGGGTTTTTCCTCTGCTGCCATTTACAAAGTGTGCTCACTTCCTTTTGGCAGCTGTGTGACAGGCTACGTCGGTGAGCGGTGCCAGTTCAGCGATCTGGAGTGGTGGGAGCAGCAGCACACTGAGCGGGTGAAGATGCGGAACATCACCATCACCGTGTGCATAGCAGTGCTGGTCCTCCTGCTACTGCTGGGGTCCTTGGCTGCCTACTGCCACAGGTAGTGCTTCCAAACACGTGCTGCGAGTGTGTGGCACAGGGACCGAGGTGCTGCTGACTTCCACAGAGGGTTCATGGCAAAGAGGATGAGCTGTTCCTCAGCTGGTGGAAAGCACCATATCATCCTTGCTACTCTTTTGCTTTTCAGTAATTGGATCTATGAATAATTCAGAAAGTTCTGGCTTGTCCCTTGCCTGCAGTACTTGCATTGCTGTTAGCGAGTGACATGTGTCTGGGGGGATGAAGAATAGACCTTATTACTTTTGAAGAGGAGCCATAATTTGTATTGATGAGAGAGTTCAGGAGCATGCTATTTACTTCTTTGTTTCCCTTAAGAGCTGTAGATGTCTGAAACTGTCATGGTAGGGTTTGGTTCTTCTCTGCTAGCTAACCCATTAATTTGGTTTTGCTTCCCTTTCAGTGTAGTGTGGCACCTGAAAGGTTCCTTGCCATTGGGAAAAGCAGTGTACTAACCTTCCAATAGCAAACTTCCACAGTGATGCTTCCAGCAATGAATGTGAAAACAGTTTTCCTGGCAGTAGAAAGAGTAAAATCAGGGATGTGA
Organism: Burhinus oedicnemus; assembly: GCA_008921705.1. Taxonomy (NCBI): domain Eukaryota; kingdom Metazoa; phylum Chordata; class Aves; order Charadriiformes; family Burhinidae; genus Burhinus; species Burhinus oedicnemus. The sequence continues at coordinate 451,749 of VFFE01009043.1, forward strand.
GCCTAAGGCACATCTGTTGTAAAAGTACTCCCTGGCATTTCCGTGGCTGTAATGAATTGCACAGGTTTGGGATTCTTCTCATGGCAAAAAGGATCCTTCCAGTTACTATTTAAGAACCCATTCTGATACGAAATGAAATGTCATCGATGTCCCTTGGACTGGAAAGTACTCAGCATTTAATAAGGTAGAGTCTTTTAGACATGACCTTGGCAGATAACTGTTCCCATATTCTCGTTTAAATACATAATTATATTTAAAAGAAAACAAACAAAAAACCAGACAGGAGCCAAATCAAGAGTCTTGTGCTGCATGCTGACCTGCCCTCCATGTGCAGGGATTTTGTGTGTGATTTAGGTTAATTTTAAAATCAGACTCTCCTAGGCATAAAAATTTAAGGTACAAAAGAAGTTAACTATGGAAGCTAATATTTTCCATTCTTATTTAATGGCTCCTCACATATTTATTCCATAAAAGTAGAGAAGTTGCCATGTTTCTTATTTCCTATTAACTGATGGTAGAGGTCCAGAATTAAAGCTAAGCGCAGCCTCGTTTATTCTCATGACCTGAGATTCACAAAATAATCAGTGGAATGATACATACAGAATAGACAACTTTTGAGATTCGTATATTTCCCGTATAAACTGTCATGGAAAACAGCCAGAATATGGCTGGTTTTAAAGTGTGAAGGTATTAATTCTCTTCCCTTCCTCTCTTTTTTGTCATTTCTCCCTGATTTGCCTTTCTTTCCTGCCAAATGCTTTTGATCAATATAACTATTTACTTCAACAACAAGTTTTCAATTACATGCCTGACTTAATTTGTACTGCAGTTATTACCAGCATAACTAGATCAAAATGAAACCACTGACCTAAAATCCCTATTTAACTGCAGTCTGGAAACCAGTATTTGGGTTGAAATTGTTATACTGCTTTTTCACATCATCTACTGTATTTTGAAATGTGCCAGTGAAGTCTGTAATAGTCCTATTCTTTCCCCTTTAAAGTGGAGACACCTACCTCCTTTTAATTGGAGGAAATGAAGTTGGAGATCTACACCTGCCAATTTGAAAAATGTGTAAACTGGAGGCCAAGAATACCAAAGTATTGTGTGTGTTTGTTCAACGACTCTAGTCTGCTTAAGAGCATTGTGTTATTCTCAGTGTTAGGTTTATGTAGCGTGACTGTACAGTATGCCAAGTTTCCTATCTTCCTTGGGAAGCAAGGAAACAACTCTTTTCCAACAACAACAACAAAAAATATCTGAATCACAAATTTAACACCCACAATCCTTCCACCTCAATTGGCCAAGGCCATGCAAAAATCGACAGTAGGAGTGGGATTAGGATTGAGAAATTCTTGGCCTCTTGCCCATGCTTGGTCAACTAGATTTCACTGCCTCGTCTGCCTGTGCTCAGTCTCACACGAAGACTCCCGTGCTCGCCAAGTCCATCTGGCATCTGTTACTCTGCATGCTGTAAAGTCAGATGTAGCATTCGTAGCGGGGCATCCCGCCGAGGACCGTGCCTGTGTGTGAGCTCTGTGCAATGGATTTTATACCTCTTGAGTAACGAGCTCAAGTTTTGTCAGCACTATGAGCTGCAATGAAGAACAGGCACATCTAGGTGACAAAACATGAACAGCAGCCTTACCACAGTATCAGGAAACGTCAAAATGGACTAATTTACCTTATTTCTCAGCATCCTGTTTTGTGGATATACCCTCAGATCTGACACCTATTTGATTTCGTATTAGCAGTCCCGGTCTTACCCTGTACTGCAGACAATTACTTTTTTTTTTTTTTGCAATGTTTGAATACACAGGAACACGTTATATATAGAGAATCTGGGGAGAAAATCCATGGTGGAGACAGGTCTTTCTCATTCTAACAAAAAGCAAATTTATTTACATTAGATTTTCATGAAGAAAGTAACATATGATAATTCCCGGTTAGTATATGAATGTGATGTAGAAATAAAAGGAGAATTGCTATTTTCTTTGATATGTGTCTATTCAATTTCATTTAAAATGAATGAGACTTCCAGAATTCAGAAAGTGTAACACTAATTTTCTCAGCTGATGTCTAGGAGGAGAAAAAACATGTATGTAAAGTCAGTAAAGATGTACTGATTTGGATCTCAAGCAGTGTAAATCAGCTCTTTTTCTTATGACTGTGTTTTCTATATTGGGACCTATATAGGATTTTAATACTGCCTTACAAGTAATTGCTGTTTAACTGCAAAAACAACAACACTTGAATTTATGGATCTAGCCACTTAGGGCTGATTTTTCATATCCTTTTCCAAATCCGGGTTGTACTCTTGGCTTTTTTCCCCTTGAACTAATTCTATTGGTTGTGCTTTTTCCTGGAAATGTCTTAGTTCCAAGTTTTTTGAGGCTTTCAGTTTGTTTATTTCATAGTAATTTCTGAAATTGTTGCTTTTCATAAATGATGCAGATGAATGCAGAAGCAACTTTCATAATTGTAAATGCCAATGGTGTACAAAAATACAGTCAGATATTTATTTCTGAGCTTCACCCACAAACATTGTTCATTTTATTGACTGAAACCTAAATCTTTATAAGTGGATAGTATTATGTCTCTTCTGTAAATACCTACAGAATAATGTGTGAAAGGAAGCAGCATCTGTTCCTCCCAAAGCAAAAGAATTTGTTTCAGCTTTTGTTCTGTTGCAGAACTCAGAACTTGTATAAGAAGAATCTCTATGCAGAAGTGGTAAGAGATGCGAGCAGCCGCGCTGACAATGAGAACGTGACACCTACTAGCAGCAAGTCTCGGGTAACTATATTAATGCGGAGTGGAGAGGGAAGCAGGAAGGATCAAAGAGTGTTAGGGATCCACTTGAGATTATCCATCAAATAATTCACATCTTAAATATATTAAATAACTGCTAGAGTCATCAAGTGCTTTGCTGTGAACCCTAGTTCATCTTACCTCATTGTTATCCCTCGAAGTTCACAGCTGCCTGGATGTATTGCAACCATTAGCCAGTGTTATTGTTAGCTTTGAACACAACAGTTGGGGAACTGTGTTCTAAATTAAGGAAATGGCAATGTGATGACATGGCATATCACAGAGTTATTTTCACAGGAAAGTATGCCCTCAGTAAAAAAGGCTTCTTGGAAGCCAAGCATTGTGTGTGCTACGTGAGATGTTGAACTTTATTTGGGGGGGTTGATGAAATTAAATGTCTTTGTATTTGAGGCTGCTGCCTTGTAAAGAAAAACAACCAGGATGTTATTGGGCAGTTTGGGAGGGAATATAAAACACAAATTCTGCACTAGTGTAGGTAGAAATGCCATCGTGATCTGGTTGTACTGGCCTGTTTCTGTTGTCGTTTTTGAAGTTACATCAGAGAATTTGGCCCCTCAAGGTCAGATCTAAGGACCTGATTCTCGCTGGCATTAAAATGACATTACACTGCTGGGTGATAGCAATTGAAACTTGAAGTTGGCAAAAGTGACATAATTGGCATCTGTGGCTACTTCTGTGCCCAGTCTGAGACTCCTTTCTCAGAATGGCACAACTTACCCTGAGAGCTCATCTGCACACACGCATCGTTCGGCTCTGAGTAAGCTGCTGTAATGCAGGTATCACCACGCTTGTCTGGGTAGCATCACATTAGCCAAACAGCATACACTCTTCAAAACAAGCACAGTTACGCCAGCGGAAAAGTGTCTATACTTGTATGGGATTGACATCTACCTTTTTACTGGGGTAACTGCGCACATGTTTTTCTAGTATAGGTATTACTGCAAGGTTTTAAAGCCTTCCACGCCCAGCTATAGCTGAAAAGGTACAAGGACCATGTGCATAGAAGTCACGGTCACAAAAGAATTTGACTTTAAAAGGCCTGCTCCAAATCTTTGAGTCCAGAAAGAGATGAGTTTGTTCTACTTGGGAGTCTGTCTGAGGGCTTGAATATCATGGGATATTTACAGTGCAAATCCAAGGATTTTTAATCAACCCAAAGAAGGCCTCGCAAATGGTTTAGATTGAGTGTCTGGCAGGATTTGTGAGTGGGTAGCCAATGAAACACATTATCAAACATGTTGGGAGTACTGAATTGACTTGACCCTGGTTATGACATATGGTTCCTTAGCTGGTCAGCTGCGTACTCTTGGGGACCTTTTATTACCAGCACTTTGTTCCTCCAGGTACTGAACAGCAAATGTGCTGAATTGCGGCAATGTCATCATTTGTTCACAGCAGAGACAAAAACCACAGCTTGCAAAATATCTGAGGCTGAGAAAATCAGAAACATTTGTTTGGGACTGAGGACAGCTCGTTGCCTGGGAGCCGTGCTCTAGGAGGCCTGCAGCTCATCAGCTCTGTCCCCACCTGCTGTTGTCCCCGCAGTTAATGCTAGTGGTCAATGACATTTTTGCTGAATATAGGAGTAATTAGACAGCTAAGCAATGGACTAAATCAACAAAAACAAATCCAATCTACGCATTTATTACACAGTGTGTTAGATTTCACCATGCATTCTTGTACTGGGAGACATCGAATACATTACTAAAGTATTTATTGCAACTGGCTTGTTGTAGTCTGGAAGAGGAAATCACTGACCCTTTGCTAATTATTGCTGCTTACACAGTAATGGATTCCTGTGGTTTCATGCATGTGATTTTCTCTGTGCTGATGTAGCCATTGAGTGTTAAGTTCACTGCAGCCTCACGCATGCACGCACTCAGGTTAGAAACTGTAGAGTTGCCAAAAAGCAGTGGGAAGTTGTCCATTTCTACTGTTCACTTACAGTGGATTATTGGGGAGCTTTATGTAAAAAAAAGAGATTATACTACATCAGGGACAGAAAACTCTATAGCTCCTCAACTCTTAAGGTACTGGTATAGGTTTTTGGGTGCTATTGATTTACACAGCATAAGTAATTCTAATGAAGGACTTCACATGGGGACTGGATATGTGTATGTAGGAACATGAAAAGCTCATGAAATTCACTCCTTTTGTAGCCCACAGTGCTGCTGCTCATTCATGAGACTGGGGAGAGGGACTGCAAAGATTTTCATGTTCTTGCCCATCTAGGATAGTGTAGAGGATAATGAGATTTTACACTACCACACATATCAAATGTTAGGTATTGCGATGCTGAAAACATACCTATAAATTGTCCAAGTGTCATTCACTTTTCCCTTTACTTCTATTCTGCCAAGTGAGGCTACATTTAGCTGAGGGTATGCCTGGGTATTTTTTCACATTTGTATTAGAGTTCCATAAGCCAGGCTAGGTTTGTCCTAGGGATATGTAAGCCTTGGTAAACTGCACATGCCTGGATTTTGATGCTATTCTGGAACTTTTCATCCAGCAAGTGTTCTGCTTTGTGCAGTCAAAGATATTTTGCAGAACCGTGTGTAGTTGAATCTCCTCTGGGGGTCTGTCACATGTGGGTTAGCAGCTGTAAGCCTACAGATTTTATGTAAATGAACTGATGCCTAAATAGTCACGCCTGCTGCATCTGTGATCTATCCACCAATTATCCACCTGGACCACTGAATCTGTCAGTCCTTCTGTTGGAACATCTTATTTAGAGACATTTTATCTTCTTCCCTGTCCCTGCAATTTAAACATCTCCATTTTACTGTGTTTCCCTCTTTCTCTCTATACTATTTAAGCACAGTGCTTCACATTGCTTTCCTCTAGCCCTGTTTTTGATTTTTTCCCCCTGGTCTTTTCAGCATGTTCCCCCAGAAGGTCCCATCTTCTACTTCCGAGGTGTCACTTCCACTGTCACTATGGGATGATGGAATTGCTGACCCTAGGTGGTGCCGAGGGCTGGAAAGGGAGGCTCGCTTCCTTCCCTGTGTCTGAACAGGGTTTCCTGCTGTCTGGTTGCAGGTCTCTCTGATACTTTAAAAGTGGCCCTCAGTACTATGGAGAGGGTTGATTTTCATGTACTTTTGTTCTTGCATCTGGAAAGGTTGACTTGCAAGGCAAGAGAATGGGTAGTTCTTTACTAGACTGGGACTGCACAATTTCCAAAGAAAGACCGGGGCTGTCATCAACTCAAATGTTTAATTATCTGCAGGGGAAGGGTCATCCCAGAAGCCAGGATGACCTTTTTCCCTCTGCTGCGGTTGGAGTGTGTGGCCCTTCTAGTTTGTCTCTTGGGTTTCAGAAAACTGGTTCATTTTGTATTAATTTGGGCTCTGTATATTTTGTGCATATTGTATGTATTTGCAGTTTGCAGTTGTTCAGGAGTGTAACAGTTCTCTGGAGACTAAAGCGGTTGATCTAATTGAGTGTGAGACAACAGATTCTCATCCTGCCTGTCCTTCAGAATATGGTGAGTAGGATTTCCTTCCTTATTAGATCTCTCCTCACCTTTGTACCAGCAGGAGCAGCAGCTGATACGGGAGACAGAGAAATCAAAATTGTATTTCTGGCCTGTTTATAGCTGCTGTGCACAGCAGAAGCCATGTTTGTATTGCTGTGAAGAGACCATTCAGTCCTTCACTTTGCAGATTACTCGTGAGAAATTACACTACAACAGTGCTTTCACACTCATAAGTAGCCGGGTGCTTCTGATGATAGTAATAATACCACATTTTTACATTTATGTAGAACTTTACAGGTTTGCTTCATAGCAAGTGAGTTATGCCCATCATACTGATGGGGAACCTATATCCATGGAGAGATACACTTTGACAGTCCTTATTCATTCAGGCAGGATAACTGACATGGTGTGAGGAGTCCAGGAGTCCCCAGAAACCTTTTGCCCTGCAGCAACTGCAGTTCTACTTTTGTGTTAAATAAGGTGTTTGGCTGCCTGGGGAGCGTTTGGTGCTTAAACAAAGATGAGATGAATAAAGGAGATGTGCCTCCCGTCCCTGGTGCAAAGGCAGCAGGCAGCACAGAAGCACAATGGGCTTCCATGGCCCACAAGTTACCAACTGGACCACTGTGACTTTTAGGAAATGCTGCCTTACAGTTCGCAACTAAATCTCCTAATGACGCAGATGGTGAGAAATCATGAAGACTGATATCCTTAACAATTTGTCTTATTTACCATATATACCTCCTGACTACAGAAGTTACTAGAGAACCCAGTTTGCATCAGTCTTTTAGAAATATGCAAAGACAAATGTTTGAGGGTACTCGAATGGGCAGGCATCTTGCAAGTTTCTCAAAATTGCCCATCCTGTCCTTAGACGTATGTTGGGAAGTCACTTTATTCATCACTAGAAAATATGCCTCACATTTACTTGGTTGGACTAATATTGTGAACATGTGTAGAACTGTATCATCCAGAGAAGGAAGCCTGATGTTTCCCATTAGAAGGCTCTGTTTTCATTTATAGTTTTATCAGATGCAGCTATCAGAACAGAAATTTCGCATGACAGATGTGTGATTTTTTCCTAGTTGAAAAATTTAGCAAAAGTGGTTCAACCATTTTAGACAAGACTGGTAAATAATCTGATGTCTTCTCTAACATGTTATGGAAAGTTCTCATACCATGCCAGTGAATAATTCTTTTGACTTTGGAGCAGGGGGTTTGATTTTGCCAGGCAGGTGCTCTCGCTGTCACAGGCATGCATTTTCCTATTCTTGTATATTAAAACAGGAAACCATGAAATTTGCCTAGGACAAGTCATTTCTTAAAATCTGAAGCAAGTTCTTGATTTTGTCTCTTTTTTTTTCTTTTGACATGAATTGGTTTTGTAATTTTCTGAAGTCAATTCTGTGCTTCCTTTCATAGCTTTCCTCTTTCAAAGCTGCCATTAGCTTTCTTTTAGCTTAGTTATTGTGAAGCTCCTGAAATGGCTTTCACTAACACATACCCATTTTCTCCAGTGGAAGAACAGCCTGTAACATACGACAAAGCAGCAGAGACTTCAGCAGAAGAGGAGAAAGAACAAGGCTGTCGGCAAGAGATTCCTGTTGGTGAGAAATCCCGTCAGCCCATGGGAGGGGCAAAGGGCCCTCCCCAGGCTCACTGGAGCATCCATCCCAAGCCCCTGCTGGAAAGAGAGCCCTGCGAGCTTGCCCCAGCCAGCCTGCTGATGCAGCCAGACTAGAAGCAGCCTGGGTTTGTGTGGGGAAAGGAGGAAGGATGAAGTCGGTAGAGAATGGGAATTCATGAAACACTGAAGCAACCTTCATTTTTGTATTAAAATCTGCTTGAGAAAAAAAAACCCCAAACCACAAATCAAAACAGAGAATTCCTTGCCACTCCTTCCCTGTCATCTCTGCTTGGAAGAATTACTGTGAGCAAAGTATTAGCAATGAGTACTCTGTAAGTATCACTTTAAGGGTCACCGCTGCTAACTTCATTAATTGCCTGCTAAAAGGACACTGAGGGGAAAACAGACTAGAGAGTGATTTGTCAGAGCTAAGTACTTTCTAATGGAGTTTATTGCAAGTAGCGGTCTTTACGCATACACACATAGAGTCCAGAAAACTGCCTAGAAAATGGGCCACAAGCACAGCTGCAGAGAAACTGGAATGGACGACGATGCAGGAAAATAAGTTAAAAGCAAATCTTTTTGTTAAAGTATTGTTCAAGGACACTTTAAGCCTCTCCCCAGCACTGCTGTCAGGCCAGTGTAACTTCTTGGACTTCACCAGAGATATTCTTGTATCTGCTTCTGTGAGTGAGCACCAACTGGAGTCTTGCATTTCTCAGGTTTGTTGGGCTGGAGGTCTGTTTGTGAGCCTATGGTATTAATGACGGTCACATCTATTAAGTGAGAGGTAACGTTTGAGGGGAAAGGTGATTCTTCCATTAAATTTTCCAGTCTACGCTGGTCCTTCAGAGCATTACAGGATTGTTTCTGGACGGAGGCAGTGGGTCTGAGTCTGCTTTCAGCCCTGCGAGGAAGCACGTGCTGGAGCGGTCCTTGCCTCACAGAAGCGTGGCTGGCAGCAAAACCCAGTCTGGTATATAGGACTTAGTGTGGGGAAAGAAGTCCAGCCAGTTGCTGCTCCAAAAGAAGAGGAGGAGTGGGACAAACAAACAAAAAATCACCTCAGTTTGGACTGACTTCCACGTAGCTGATTTGTGCTCCCTGATAAAATCCATGGGATCAACTGGAAAACAACACCATTTTTTCTTGTAACTGGCTTTCTAACAGCTACAGCTCCCTTCCAGTTATTTACTAAGAACTAACTCACTTATAAAGCTCTGTTCTGTATAGAGTTGTAGCTTAGTTGTTTATCATCTCAAGTGATTTTCACTGGTGGTCTTGACTCCCTAAGACTGTTTTCAGAAGGTTTTGGAAGATATCTGGAAATCAGCTATATTACTAATAAATTTTTAATTGTAGGGGATCTCTCAGTCCTCTGTCATTAAAGCCTACTACTGTACCTATTGGACACCTTCTTTAAACTCTGCTACAGTGCCCACCGCTAGTGCTCCTTGTAATTCATTAGCTGGATAATAGTGGCAAATGTTATTGATTTGTGTGCTTACCATCTGCTTTTTGGTTTTTTAGAATCCTGCCAGGAAGGTATGGGATGTTGTCATTTGGTTACCAGGTCTGTAGGCCAATGATGGGAAAGTGTACTGAAAGGCTTTTACCTCTCATCCAAAAGAGTTACACGCTGGAGTAACTTTGCAGAGTCAGTGCTGATTTATGTTGATGTAAACAGTAAGAACATTGAGCCCAAGGTGTCTGAATTACAATACCTATAATGGTCTGTTGTGTAGAAAGTTGTCACTTGTTTATCTTCTAAAGTGATTTTTGCTAGTGGTTTTGAATTGCTGAGTCTGTTTTCTAATTGCATCAGTTCTGAATTCAGAATAAACTTGTAATGTAGGCATTTTGAGAGGTTAGTTGGAACCACTAGTGACAAACACCCATTCTCTTGTGTGAGTGGCAACAGGGGAGCTTCCATGGAAAGAGCCATGGAAGTTGGCAGAGTTGGCATACTTAACTGGGTTCAGGAGAGGGCAACCACTGGGTCGAACCATTACTATTTAGTAGATTTTATTTTAAGTTCAGGATAGTTTAATTTGATTAACATTATTAAAAGCATCTACTTTGGATTCCTTAGTCTTCCACAGTTCATAATTGATCTTGTGTCATTTGATGGGAAGAGAGTCCAGCTATAAAGACCCTGATACAGTAAAGCATTTTATTTCCATGAAAGCTAGACAATAAAATGACTTTGATCCCTGCATTTTGATTATCTCTGGTGAAATACGTTTGTGTGCTTAAAATAAAAGTGTTGTGTTATATGACAGTCATCTTTTAGTTGGAATTTTCCCTGCTCAAAGGAAATAAATATTTGTAACTTTGAATCTCGTCTAAACAAAGGTGTTTCAGACTCCTTACAAATTAGTTTCATATTCTACCCCGTGGTTTTTTTTACTTTGCTTTCCTTCAGTCTAGGGATCTATTTTTAAATTTGATAGTGTTCTTTAGAGAATAAGATAGGAAAATTGAGCTGATATGTTTGTGTAATTAGGGTGTTTTGAGTTTTAAATGTTTCCTAAACTCAGCTCTAAACTCAAAATAATCTTTAGTGTAAAACCTTGAGATGATATTACAACACAAATATAATATATTTGGTTTATTTGTATGTTTATAAAGCTATTGATTTATAAAATAAAATTAAAGAAGATCCCTTGTGTCCCTCTTGTTTTAAAAAAAGAGAATGCAAAATTTTGGTTTCAGTTAACCCATGCCATGTTTGTTGATAGCTCCATTGGTTTCATACAGCTGCAGTGTGTAATGTGTTGGGGCAGCACATGCAGATATCATGGGTTTTTCTTTCACCACTCAGAGAACGTATACTAATGAGGATTATCTTGTGCAGCTCACAGGTAGATCCCAGCTTGAATACGGTTTTTATTTATTATTTTAGTTATACATTCCCATAAACCCATAGAAGCCATATACTCCTTTTTGAGCACATTTAAATGGCTCTGTTATGAATGTTGCTCCTTTTTTGTCTAGTAATATTATCCATGGCTTCACAATATGTTTTCAAACTGGTGTCCAAGATGTTATTCTCAGGCTTTACATGCAGATCAGCTGAAGTCAAATGGCTGAATCCTGGAGCATCCTCAGTTTTTTTGGCTAAAATTTTTTCAGGTATGCAAAAAAACCAAACCCTCAAACCTAAAACTTTTAAAATTATTAGACTTTCTGGGTATGTTGCTAACTTAATATTGACCTCAAATCCTACTGGTATATTCTGACTTTTAAAAATGAAATCAACATGTGTTATATTAACCTGTAAAAGAGGAATTCAGAAACATAGGGGCTAAAATCTTGTCAAGCCCAAAATGAGAAAAATATTGGGAAATTCTAAAGATCAAGGGAGAAAATGAGTTGGTTCGATTTAGTAAATCCTGAGTTTATTGAAACTGACATTTCAATTCTCTAAAGACATATTTTCATCGTAAACAAGTGAGGAATGATTCATGCTCATTCATTATGAACATAGGCAATGCAATGGGTCCTAGTCATAGGAATGCATGACAGACATCATTTTAAGTCCCTTTTGCAGCTTTGCAGAAGTTTATCTGTTCAGGTACAAATTTTCCATCCTGGTAATCTCTTTCAGAATGAAAATATTTCTAAAAAAATTCTAGGAAAAAAAGTAAAAAAGGATTAGGGAAGCCTCTGCCTTGTTAACATATATTGTGGTTTTGTCTTATTGGGAGTCATTTTATCTCATGTTATTTCAGGGTGATGCCTACGCTGTTCAGTTAGTCTTCAGGACACACTTGGTGTTATTGCTTCTCTCCCTGATAACTTACCATCTTTATCTCTGTGCATGTAAAAGGAAAGATGTTAGTGGCATTAGAAGCCTCCCCCAGAGCCCCAGGAATGCACCCCAAACACAATCTGCAAGCGTGATAGCCTAAGTTGGCTCACGTCCCTCTGATCTTTTATTGAGACTGCTGTTTAATGCCAGTTTTGATGTGGACCAGGAACAGCCAACTTTGTGAAGACCATTCATCATGGGATTAACTTTCAGGCACTCCTCAGTACTGAGGTGGACTAGATTCAGACCAGTGAAAAGTCTTAGTCCCTTCTAACCAGCCTTAGGGGCCCTCAATATCCTGCAATTTCAGGGCTTTGGAACTTGACTTTTGAGGCAACTGCAGCAATAATCATCTATAAATATGCAGAGGTCCTTTTGTATTGGGACCCTGGCCACTATCACATCTTCTTCCTCAAGTCTAGGTGTTACAACCAAAACGTCTTCTCCCTGCCTACTGTCTTTTTGGAGGGGATGGTTCTGACTCTTCTGTTGTATTAGATACAAGCAGAGGCTAAACCAAAGCATAGAAGGAGATTCCACACTTCAAGATCAAGACCCTGTAGTCTGGCAGCTGTCTTTTTTCCAGGTAAGAAGTCTCCACGATTAATTTTAAGAACATCTGAGTCCTAGACCCTTGGTTTTGCTTGCATCCACTGCTGCATGACACTGTTACCTTTCCAAGCACCCAGCTTTATACTGCATGCCTTCCAGGAGCTTCAGTTCACAGATGTTACCCTTAATCTGGCCCCATCGGTCTGACCCTCATTGTATGCTCATTACAGGTTATGGGATCCTGTCTGCCAGCTAGTTTTGAGTCCATGTACCAATATTGACCTTACCCACGCGACCTCTATCCAAACCAATTTGGAGCGGTTTTAAAAGTAAGTCAAAGACACCATTGAAGGGAATTTCTCATTTTTATGTGAGCAGCTACTGGAAACAGAGCAGGTGGAGTCCTGGTCCATTAATAAGTCCCCTAGGTATTAATATGATGCAAATAATGAAAAGAATATTTAATAATTTATAAAAGAACTAGCCACTCATGCCCATATAAAAAAAGAGATTTATTAAAAAAAAAAGCCAAAACAGTTTAATAGCATTGTAGTTCATGACCCAGCAATTTTTGTGCAGCTCTGGGCTTTTTATTGATTAGAGCCAACAAGTTTTATGTGCTGTATTCAGTCTACAGAACAGCGTGCACATTTTAATGGACATGATCTTTGTTAATATTCATTGCACAAAAGAATACATTTGAGTGTGATGTAATAAATTGAGAGAATGCACAGCTGATATTTCATTAGTCAGTACTTAGTCATAATGTAAGAGTAGTGAAAGTGTGTTTTATATATAAATTTATCCTTTTTTTCACTCAAGAAAGAAATAGAAATATTTAGATTAAGATTTTAATGGACATTTTGCTGTTTATTTCTTGTCTACAAAAGAAGGTTGGGCCCAATTCTGTGCAACCTTTGTGCAGTGTGTGTGTGCCTGTAAATAGTAAGTTAAGAAGAAGAAACATGTATTTTAAATGGTGCTTGAAAGGCAACCATTTAAAAAAGAAATCAATAAACTAAATACAGCCAGATGCTGAACATCTCACAGGAGACCAAAATCAGTAATAATTATGGGAGATTCAAGGTTCCCTACAGTATTTGTATGAAATAGTAATAGAGTTCAAATTTATTTCCGCTGACCTTAGTGTTGCTCATTAAAGGTTTTAGCAGAGAGCTGGATACAGTCGCATTCAAGTGAGGTGTTTGGAATTAAAATACAGATAAAAGGAAAAAGGTTAATCCAGGTCAAGGGAACAGACCAAAACTGGGATTGCATAAGATTATAGTATCTTTCCTCATTTCTCCAATGGTCAACAGCAGTTAGTTTTAAGTAACACTCTTCTCTGCAAAATCTCCTAAATGAGAGCCTAAATGTGGTATTAACTGTCTATTTTTCGGCTTTGTCAGTATCCTTAATGATTAGACAATGATTTTTGACCTCTAAGAGAGTTTTTTTTGCCACAATGCAGAAATGTGCTAAACACCACCTCCAGGAGACTGAGATATATAACAAGGCACTGCCTACTCCTTATTGTATATTGTAATCATAATAGTTCTTTTCTCCTTTCTCATACCAAAGAATCTGTATCCATTGTAAGAAATACATCAAAACACACTATGAGCCATTTCATAATAGCGAGTGAATGATGTGCCCAGAGCCGAACACTACCAAATGCTGAGGCAGTTGCGTCTGGATCTGACCTACCTTGTGGCTGGATGTAGTAATAAACCAAACCTAAAATCATCATCAAGCCAATGGTTCCCTACTCTTCTTCTGCATCCCATGTAACATTCCCTCAAAATGCCAATTCAGAGCTTTCTGGCTGAGGATGCTGCTGCATTAGAGAGTGGTAATGAGCAATCAGCTCTTGGTTCTGTTCCTCACTCCACTACTCAATGGGTGGCGTCAGGCAGGTCTTTGCAAACTGCGTCCTCACTCAAAATAAAAAGAGATGGAAAGAAAGAGAGAGAGAGAAATACTCAAGAATTCTTACCTGTATTCTAATAGCTCTCAGTGTGGTGTGTTTTTTGATCTTTGAAAGAAATTCCCACAGAAGGGCTATTCTTATTAAAAAGGCTAACATTAAAATTAACAGACTTGGAATCAAGCTGATTGAGATACACATTTCTTGCCATTCCAGAGACAGATTAAGACATGTTTGAAGTGGATGCAGCTTTAGCACAGTTGTGAAAGTTGACTCTTTTACACCAGATCTGAATCTAACCCCATTGTCACATTATAGTATACAAACAGTAAATACTGTACACCATAATGCGCTCAATTTTTTTTTTTTTTTGTGACATTACTTCATCTTTCTTGGTAAAACTCAGCCCTTTGTCTACAGCCTGTTCGCCATAGAGTTCAACTTAAATCCTAAAACAGTTAAACTGTGCTAAAATTTTTTGTAGAGGTGAATTCACCCTCTGTTTATATGTGTAATGATAAGCAGATCCAGATCTAAGATTTTAGAAATGCTTTACAGAACAGAAGTCCTGAAGCTCTGCATCAGGAGGCTTCAATAAGCAAAACACAGGTATGTTTGCCTCAGTGTACATTTTAGGATGAAGAGAGCATTAGAAGCATTCAAATGTATCAGCATGAGGTCTTCTGATCTACAATAACACAAGGCATGCAGTGTGAAGTCTGGTTCAAGAGTCTTTTCAATTAAAGATTTCAGCCAAACCCGTAGTGTGTAAGCTGGGGTATGCGAATGTGTTGTATACCACCCAGCTTGCTATGAGCAAAGGAGGGAAGGGTGGCTGGCTGGGTTCTTTAAACAGTTAGACCTAACAAATGACTCGTTTTGAAGTCTTAGGAAAGAATGTGTGCTAGAGTGCACTAATACTGGCAATCAACAGAAGAGAAACGGATACGGCCAAAAGTTGGCAGATCTTCTTTTGGAATGTAAAGGGGGGGGGGAAAAGAAGCCAAGAATAAAAACGCTAGGTGTTATTCTTTCCACATGTGTTTATAGAAAAGGGATAGATTTCACGTTTCACCTTTTTCCAGTTTAATGTGTGTTTTTTCTTCTGGTTTGGTTTTTGCTACTTTTTTTCACCATCCATTGTTCTATTACCAGTCATTCAGCCTTATGTTGAGATGGCTTTGTAACCCAGGTAGTATCCCCCTTCTTCCCATCTGCAAAATCAAAGGGTCATATCTAGTACGCTACTAAGCATTTACATTTATCCTGCATGCTGTGCATAGATAACGAGCATCCACAGTCTGCTTCTTCAAAAACATAAAAGCCAAACAAATGCCCAGAAGTATGGGGAACATCTTAAATGTGACTGGCTGGCAGGTTTCAAATGTCCTCGTCATAAAAATAAGAATGAAATAGGGAGATTGTTTATTCTGCAAATGGTCTAGAAGAGGGAGAGGGAATGAAGAAACAGTGCTTAAAGGCAATGGCTCATCAGAACAGGCCTTCCTGGAGACAAATCTATATCATCTCTCGTGTGACATAAATTAATGTAAACTCTTCTTTATAGACGTCTCCTTCTATTGTTTCCATGTGTGAAACTACCATTTCTGGTGCAATGTTCTGAGGTTCTTTTGTGTGCGTGTTTGTGTGTTTCTGTCTTTACATTAGTACATAGTGGATTTAAGGATTTAACAGAACAGATTATGTTGTTATACTAATGGACAATGGATATATCCAAGAAATATCAGAAAGCTAAATGTAGCATTCAGAGGAACTAAGCTCTTTCCAAGGGTACAGAGGCCCACCCTTGCCCCAGCCTGTGGATGAATGCAGTCTGTGCTGCCTCTGTGGGTTCAGTTCAGTAGCTCTGGGCAGGGCGGTGATCGAGCCACTCTGCAACCTGTATTCACGCTGGATTGTGCTTTACACACGTGCCCACTATTGCACTCAAGCTAGTAGAATGTAGATCAAATATCCGCACCCTCTCCTTGATTACCTACCTGAACTGCATCTACTTACCATATACTGTCTATCTTACTGAGTGACCACCTAGCCCCATTGAAACACAAAGATTTACGTAGGAAGACCATTTGCCTTCTTCACCACCACGGCTAAGAAGCAATATCAATTGACACTTTCTCAAATAGGAACTTTAGATATTCCCAGAAATGCATAACTTAATTTAACAGGGTAGATTTAGAATAGATTTCAGGAAGAAATTTTTCACTGTGATGGTGGTGAGGCACTGGAACAGGTTGCCCAGGGAAGTTGTAGAGGCCCCATCCCTGGAAGTGTTCAAGGCCAGGTTGGATGAGGCTTTGAGCAACCAGGTCTAGTGGGAGGTGTCCCTGCCTATGGCAGGGCAGGTTGGAACTAGATGATCTTTAAGGTCCCTTCCAACCTAAACCATTCTGTGATTTTCCATCCTACCAGGTTGAAAGGGACACAGCAGTGAATTGTTTTAGTATTTCAGATGTTAGATGGAAGTGGCATGCATCTACTGATACTCTGACCTGTAGGAGACAATTTTCTTTAAAACTTTAAAAGGTAAATATCATTTTGAGTGTATGATTTGTCATCTTCGCTGCTGGATAGAGAAGTCATAGTAAGTTTGTAGTAGCATCTCGCTCTTGGTAAACATATATAATCAGTGTTGTGAAACTTGAGAGGCCTGGTAAATGTATGCAAGATTTCCAGTCACAGCTCCAGTCCTGCAGGGTATGAGACTTACAGCTTTTTTTTTTTTTTTTTTAGGACTTTCTGAAAAGTTTTTCTGTGCAGAACTTTGCAGATCACAAGGGTTTGGCTGAGCTTCAGAGAAGAGTCATGTGAATGTATAGGATCACAGCTGGAAGGAACCTGTCAAAGTTCCATTTAACTATCTGGGAATGCCACTGGAGCTGCTGGTTTTGTAGAACTGTCAATTATTTTTTTATTTTAAAAGTGTTTGCATTTATTTAAGCTTTCTTTCTATACTTTGAAAATCTATTTTCTTGGCAAGGGTTTTGGGGTCTAATTTTAACAAAACTTCTAGCTGAGGGCATGCCTCAGCCACAGGAGCAGAGAAAAGCCTCAAAAAAAGAGACTGAAATGAATGAATGAATACTAGCAGAACACTCATAAAAAAACCCACAAATGAAAATCCATTTATTTACTAGCAAAGCTGATTGATTGAAAATTATTAGAAGTTGCATTCAAAACTGTCTATCCAACGTTAATCCAGCCCCTTTGTTTATGTGAATTACATTCATTTATGGATTTTTGCTTGATTCATGAACAAAAAGATTGGAATAGGCTTATACTAAAAAATTATTTTGGTGTTCAATCCTGATTGTATTTTACCAGCAAAATCCCTACTGTGGTTTTAGAGAAAGGAAGCGTTAAATTCATTTAAAGAGAATCTTAGAAAGTATTAAATAATTTTCAGATAGAGCTTGGATTTGAAAGTTAAGTTCAAGCGTGCCTGCTTCACAGCACTAACACCATTGTGTAAATTGTTAGCAATGATGTTCTGTGTTGTCTCTTTGTCCTGGTTTAGTACCGCAGTTCAAGTTGCTCCGTCAAGAAGCCTCAAAAAGTGGAATTGCCCCTGATACATCACCTAACTCCAAACCTGTATGGCTGTTGTGCTTAGCTTTCAGTAGGGGCAATAAGACTTCTGTGGAATCTGTTCACATCTGAGTTGCAGAAGTTAAACACAATGAGTTTAGGAAAGGATGGAGTTCCAGCTTGAACTGTGAATTTCCTGACTTCTGATTAAAACCAGATGCTTGGTACTGTTATAACATAGAGTTTTATGGGTGAATACAGCAATATTTTATTTCATAAATGTGTGCTTTACAACAAATCTAATGGGAATTGTAAAGTAGTACCTGACAATATCGATGTTTAAATGTCCCAGCATAGCATATTAAAACAATAGCAATTCTTTGCTCATGACACAGCTGAGGTGCAAATCCATATGCTGATACCCTCTGTAAAATGTGTCAGGTGGAAGAGCGAAACACAGTCTCTCAGGACAATATTTCAGGGCCAAATGAAGTCTCTTATGGGATGTCTTTACAGATCGATTTCTTGGGGCTATGAAAAATAAATGTAAACATTCTTGCAAAAGTCTGTCAGCGTTTATGGCTTTGCATTATGTATAACTTCTGTCCATTTATGGCAGAAAGAAACACCACAGTGTGTCATACAGGCTTTTTTATATTACATGCTAAATGTTGCATCAGTGTCAATGGGATTTTGAAGAAAATCTTGTCTAGCTCAATGTTTGCTTTCTTGGAAAGAATTAATTGCACATCCACATCCTTCTCCAATGGGAAAATCCCATGTAAATCACTTTTTTTTTTCTTTTTTTTACCTGTCTCCCTGCTCTGGGAAGGTGTCCTGCCATGTAGCAAGAAAAGCAAAAGCATTGAGAGATGCACTCCCAGCCAATAAGTGGTGGAGCCGACCTGGCAGCTGCCAGCCCAGTTGCTGTTCCCCCTGCCTGACCTGTTCATGACAGTGCCAGACCCAGTGGTCCATATAGGAAATAAGAAAGCTTTGATTGCACCAAGGCTGCTTGAACCTGGTGCCTCAAGTTTTGACCCTATACAGCATTTGATAGCAGAGGAAACCATTGCCTCTGCGGTAAGGCAAGGGCTGGACCTACTCTACAAACAGGGGTCAGAGTGCCATGAGGTGTGATTTGTGATTGAAACAGCTGTACTGGCAAAAATTCCTCATGTGAATGCATATACACAGATTAAACTTTCCTTTAATTGGGGCTGGTGGTGAGGTGTGGTGCAAACCTGGCTTTCTATGTCCCCCTTTCCTTTTTGCTCTTTTGCAGGAGCCGCTCCCTCTACTTTCACTGATGTTTCCGCAAATCCAGTAAGAACATGAGCATATGAAGGCAGATTTCAAACCCACAAGCAGGGTACCATGTAAGCGGCAAATTTAAGAGCTATAGTGTTTACTCTATAGTGTTTAGTCCAAAATAATGGAGGAAGAGAGCTGACACAAAGCATCAAACACCATTCTTCTTTAGGAACGAGAGTCAGGACAAAACACCACCATGAAGCGTCTTCCTCCTTTCAGAGCTACAGCGGTCAACATGTTGCAGTTGTTCACCTGTAAAGCTCAATTCCTGAACTGGTCATTATGCTTTTGTTCCACTTTACAGCTGATATGGCTGAGATCGAAAGTGCTGGAATGGGTTGGTACCTTCAACCTGTCTCCTGATTTCTGTGCCAGTGAGTCTGTATTTTTATAGGGAGTGCAAATGAAGGTATTATATGGATGAAAGTCTGGATCATCCTGGGCAAGGTCCATCAGTGTAACCTTTTGATCTGTGGAGAAAAACCCCGTCCTCTTATGTTAGATCTATTTGGTGTTTGTGAAGACATATGGAGTGAGAATACTGGAAACCACATGCCCGCATTTATCTGAAGGTGAGGGATTACCTTCCTGACGGGTGAGAAAGAAGTTGTCTCAAATCTCATTCAAATATTTCCTTTGTTTCAGTAAATCTTGGAAGAGAGACAAATTATAGCAAGTATGTAATTTTGACATGAAAGACAGTCCAAAAGGCCTTGAAATGAAACCACAAATTCCCTTCAGCTAGGCTCAGAGATTGAGTGTGGCTGTATTGCAAACTATCTGCTCTCGCATGTTGAAATTCCAAAGGTTGGTCTCTCTCCTTCTCTTTCTCTTTTTAATTGGAAAAAAGGATCATTGTTCCCACACCTCATTAACTTTGCCAGTTTCCAGTGGTATTAAATCTCTCCTCCTAGTGGTTAAAAGCAACCCTTTTACATCATTTTAAACATATACCAACATCAATTTGTTGAGGGTCCTGCATCCAGGTGTCAAGCTAGGGGTGGTGGAAAGAGCAGGACCTCAAGGAGGGAATCGTCATGTTCTGTCAAACTATTTCTGGCTTTGACCTTAACAGAGAAAATATGGCCTAAGGGACTGCAGGAATCAACGTAATCCAGCCACTTTCTGTTCTTGTCCCAGGTTCACCACTTAATTGCTCTTTGATGTTGAACAACGTGGTGCTTTATCTGTGTCTCTTCTTCACTTTGTCTGTACCTCTTGAGACAGCCAGCTTTTTTGGGTGCATGAGACTCCCCTCCTGTGCAAAACCTACTTATGCCATGCCCTGCAGTGCTGTGCCCAGAGACTTGCCCAGGTCTACCCGAGCCAGGGCCAGAACAAGATCACCCTTGTTGGTGCAGCAGGCTGGGCATGGGACTGGGCCACACCATTGCTGGGTTGGGAGCAGACCAGAAGAGTGTGGATGCTATTGCAACATTGTATAGCTTAAAAATGCCCTAGCCGATCCTCAAATGACAATAATAAAAATAAAATGTACCGTCTTGCTGTAGGATGCAGCACTAGTGTTTGTCTACAAAATAGAATATGGGGTTTTTTTTCCCACTTATTTTCCACTGGAACTGGCAGACATCTTGCTAGGAAAAAGGTGTACCACTGAAACAGCTAAGAAAATTACCCATCTGAAGGGTCGTTTGCACCAGCTCGCTGATCCTGTTGCAAGTTCTAGTGTTAAACATTAATATATTTCAGTGACTGTCAGCTGCCAGCATATTTTTTATTAGTATATAGGCTGTCACATCATTGCTCTCAACACTAGAAAGTGACTGCAGACTGAGAAACAGAGAAAACTGGTTATTTCATCATCCTCTCCTTCCCCACTGAAGGTCCTTTTCCTTTGCATTGTATCATTTGAACTGGAAAGGAGTGTTTTGCCTTGCTGTGGATTTACTTAAGGCAGACGTTGGTGCGATGGGAGCCAGTGACAGGCTTTCTGCTCACAACTGTGATGCCACAGCAACTTTGTGACCACTTCACTTCTGTTTTTGACTTCTCTGGCATCACCCTTTAGGATGCGCTGGGGAAAAATAAACCAAACTCAACCATAAAGTTCCTATGTGAGCAAAATCGGATATTAGGTTAAACGGTCTGCTAGAACCAACCAAAATCTCTGCATTAAGGGACAAGCTGCTTGTCGAACGGGTTGGAAATGGTGCAAGGAGGAATTTGCAAAACAAGGCGGTACCTCTGTGAGCTCTTTGCAGGCCTCTGGAGGGAGGGAGGTCTCCTCTTTTATTATCTGATGAACATCAGTCCCTTTGGTCAGACTGCGAGGCGCCTCCTGGAGCTTAACCTCAGATTAACATCTGCTTCATTTCAGTGTCTGTCTGATAGTGATATCAATAAACATCATCATCTTACAGTCAAAACTGATAATTAAATCTGTGCCTGCTGACTCACTATCTATTGTGCCCTGGGGAATAATTGCAGATAGTGAAGATGTAATAGATAAAAAACCATACATTTCACTGAACGATGAATATGAAGCTCTTATAAGCATGATTAACCACATATAATGTGTATCTATAGATCACATGAAGTGCAGTCAGAGGCAGGCTGAGTTTCCTTGTGTTGGTTTAGACCTGCTGTAATGGGTAAGTCCTGTTGACCAGATTTGGACCTATTACACCAGGATGGTACCTGCAGGTCTGACCCTTGCCTTCTTTCTGCTTTGCAAAGGTCTGTGGCAACTGAAAAGAGTGTATTGGAGGAAAAACACAGGTGAGCACAGTGTCACATTGCATATACATTTGCAAATAAGAGCTCTTGGACTCTCTAGTAGGCAAATCTACTGTCTGGCTTTAGTTGGACAGACCTGCTTTTGAGCTACAAAAATCCATTTTTCATTACTTTCCTCTAGACCGCCCCACGGTGTCTGGTAAACAGCCTCTTGAAGTGATGAGGCTGCACCTCCCACCAGCGACAGGGAGTAAGAAACATCCTGAAGGAAAGCGTAAGGCATGAAATGCTTTGAGAAAGGCGAGGACTGACAAGCACTTTCTAGTATTACATGTGAGGCCCTGTTAAGAACCAAGCGTGGCTCAGCAGGGAGATTCCTTGCCGGCAGAAACAGCTCTCCTAGGGCCCTCCGCATGGTAGCGGCCAAGCATCCTGCTGACAGCAGTGCGCAGCCACCAGCAGAGTGACCGAGCGGTGCTCCTGTCACCCTCCATTCGTCACCCGCCCTGTCTCCTATGGTTAGTGCCATGCCGAACCATCAAAGATGAGGGAAGCTGGAGGTGGCTTAGTCTCCAGCCTTGGAGAGGTGTATGTAGATGTTCAACTCCGTGCACTGCCAGTAGTTTCTTGGGTGGTGCTGCAGGCAAGATCAGAGCCTTGCGCTGGGGGGTTTTTGTTGGTTTATTGAGAAGACAGAATGGGAAAAAGAGAAAGAAATACAAAAATTGAGTATTTAATTTTGCTTTTCTAAACAGCCAGCCTACGTGTTTGTGTGTTCAGAAAAAGTCACTGGCAGGAAATGAAAGTGCAAAATGTGAATCGGAACGAGTAAAACAATGTAGCTCTGCCATAAGCAAGAGAAAATGAGACTTCTTTCTTGAATTTTATATCAAATTCTGTCCTGCTGGTTTGGGAAAAAAGGTACAGTAGAGGATGTTAAACTGCTTGCATGAGCACTGATTTGATTTTATTTTTTAATAAGTAAAGATGTAAAAACCAGTTAAAATACTTCAGTTGTGTGCACATTTATCTTCTTCAGTCTACCTGTTCAAGAGGGGTTTGTGCAACTCATCTAATGTCATTACTTCTGGAGATGGACCAAGTGCCACCATTTGATCCTTCTGTGATGGGGGCACCACAACTTGCATGAGGATTTGGGCTTGCTTCTGAAATCATGTGTGCAGGGCATTTGGGGTGCTGTTAGCGAGTGGTGTACACTGGTACACCTGCAGCCCAGGTCACAGAGCCAGAGTCATACCTGAAACTGCCCCTGGAATCTTTCAGGGTTTAATCTGAAGATCTGGATTTGGTGCAACTTGAATTGTTTATGAGTGAGGATATTTAAATGCCTTTGCTAGACATTCCTAGATTGCACTACAGTTAAAGTTTCTTTAGATTTAGTTAAAAAACCCAAACACTGACAATCCCCCACCCTGAAACCCTACAGTTCTGCACTACCACTGACTGTCATAAGATTAAAGCAGAATTAGGTGAAATATCACAGTACTCTAATGCGAGAACCCACAAAATAGGGATCTGAGGACCCATATTGAAGGAATCTTTAGAAATCTGAGATAAGCTATCCCTACTTTAGCTAATCTCCGTTATTAAAACATGTGCGTTCATCATGGATTAATACATATCACGTCATGAAGGCCTGATTCTGTTAAAATCAAAGGCAATTTGGCCCTTTATCTTGATGGGTTATCATTTCAGTTATTTAGATGATTTCTATTTTTTTGTGTGTCTTCAATGCAGAGACCCAACCAGAGATTAGTAACTTGTACCAATATTTTATGTAATGCTTCAAAATGAGGCCCAGTTGGCAGTGAAATGGGGGACTGAGGAAAGACAGTAGGACACATTCATCAAAGTTTTCGTTGACAGGACAAATCTCCTTTGCCGAGGTTTAGGCTAAAAGCTTTTGCTTTGCTTTTCCCATGTGGATGGTACCTGTGGTTCAGCCATGTGCATTAACCCATTTAGCTGCCCCAACGTGTCTGTTTGTTGAAAGAAGGGAGAAACCCTCACTCTTACCCGCTCCCCAGAGAGAGGAGAGGACACTTGAGCTTTGTTTGGCTTAGCCTGTTTATAATTGTATTTTGCATTAGGAAAAGGAACTTTATGTTTAGTGGTAGGTAAGAGTGGCAAAGCTTTGAGGAGGCTGTGTGTGGTCTCAAAGGGTCTGAATTTTGAATTGTGCTTTGCTGCAGATTCAGGGGTCTCCCATCCTGCAGCGATGCCCTGGGCAACTTGGAGGGAACCAGGGGCTCCTCCACTGCTTTGAGCACATGGAGGCACCTTGCAGTTTTGGCTCTCGGGGACATCCTCACCTGTAAAACAGGGATAGGATATGGGGGGGGGGGGGCACAGCCCCATCCTGCCCTACTTGCTGTGTCTGCGGCTCAGACAAGGGTTTGCCCCTTCCTCTGGGGCCACGTCTCATGGGCTTGCAATGCCACACTGTGGCCTCGTCCCTGCTCCAGGGGCTGACAGACCCTGTGAGGGTATTTAGCAGGTCCTGCAAGCTGCTGTCTAGCTTTGCCCAGCACACAAGGCCACAGCACTGCTTTGCAGCCTGGGGAGGGACAGCTTCTGGTAAGCGGCCGTGCATGGAAAAGTTTGCTAGAAAAGGTGGTCTTTGTCTTGACGGAATAACACGGGGGGGGCTCGAGGCAGCTGGCCAGTGTACACAAGGTCGTACCATCCATCTTCCTCCTGGCACAGGGTCCTGGGCCATGCGGGAGGGCACCGAGCTGGCCAGTGCAACAGAGCAGGAGAATCCCGAGCAGCTGGGATTAACTGTGTAATTTGTGCATGTTGCTTTGAACATATGAAGTGATATAAAATGCCAATTAATATTATGAGGTGTCTAACAGCCCTTTTTAATTTACTGGTGCTGTTTTCTTTAGTGTGCACTTGTAAAGGGCTTCTGGCAAAAGGGACTGTTATTGTTAATATTCAGAAAGGAAAATTTTGGCTTATGTGTCCAGTGCTGACTAGGAAAAACTATATCTGATAACTTCCCTGACTAAATTGAGACCAAAATTAATGGAGCAGGGCTTACATTAGTGGAGCAGAGCCAGCTCATAGCCTTTGGTTTCTGAGCCCTTTTGAAATTTCTGGAAGCACACAGATCCCCCAGAAACCTTTCTATTTCACTAAATGTATTTCAGTTACGTTTTTAAAGGAGGCAATTTTATTGGCCTATATTTATATTTATAGAGAAAACACTTCCATCCAAACTCTTATGTGCTTTACCGATGTTAATGAATCCTGGCTGGAGAGAAAAATTATTTGTATTTATGAACAGGGCACCTGAGACATAGACAAAGTCAGTTATTTTTGTGAGTGCACAAAGGTACTAACATCCACCCACACAACATGTTCTTCTTTGGGGCTGCATTGATGAAAGCTGTGTGGCCTCTAAAATGTGCCTGTGGCTCAACAGCGTACTCATGGATCCTATTAGGATTAACCCTCCTCTGTCCTTCTCTCCTTGTCCTCAGTGCTCTCACACCTAAAGTAAAAATGACAAACGCCTACAAATATCTTGCTGCTTCTGCAGATTTCACGGTGCATTTTCATTGCTTTCAGTGGTTTCTGGTTGGACTGGAGCTTACACAGATAGACACAGTAGAAAAAAAGTCACTCATGATACCAGGAATTGTGTCTAAACTTTGATCACTTCCTAGCTCCTAGGTCTCCTGCTTGCCTTGGCCAAACCTGTCGCCATTGCTCAATGAGACCTGCACGTATCCATGCTGCTGCCACCCTGTTTTCCAGGTGATGGAAATCTAAGTGCACAGGAGAGAAAGGAGCTGTGGCAGCCTCCACCCGAGCCCTGTGTGGATCATCAGGACAATAGGACCCCGGGCCATGCAAGCGGCACATGTACCAGGGAGCACGAGCATAGTCAGAGAGTTGTTCAGCAGCAGCTCGCTGAATCTGAGTGTGGTTCTCCAGGCCTCCGACTTTTTTTCATCTCCTTGAAGCATATCTGAGGAAGCTCAAGGGACCTGATAAGGGAGGCATGGCAGTATCACAGCCTGTGGGTGACTGTTCAGCAAGGGAATGGTACAGGCACTCTTCCAGCAGGTGGTTTTCCATGAGTTCGGTGAATCAGAAGGGAAATGATTTGTAAACCACTGTTACTGAGAAGGTGTCTATTTCTTTTCTAGATCCTGCCTCTAGTTCCTGGGTTACCACTCTGATTTTTGCATCTGAAACACAGCTTGAGCATGAGAAACATTGCTCTGAGGCAGCAGGGAGATGGATCACTGTACAGGTAGTGGCATCTCAGCTGAATTTCCCATTGGCTTTACACTACACACTGTTTCCTCCTTTGTTTTCTCTTTCTTTTTCCCCAAGCAATAAGTATTCCTGGTGTTGACAACTAGCATGTCAAAATGCACAAGTTCAGGTTGCAAAACCAGGGAACGAACTTTTCCTTTGAAGCTGTAAAATAAGGTATTATTATAAGCCCAGCTGGTACTGCTGCCAGACAGTGCCATTAAACAAAGAAATGTGAACTAATTCATGTAACTTAAAAACTTATGCAATGTTACTCCCAAAGCTCATATCAAACCTTTTGGGGATATGTCGGGAGAATTTGATGATTTGACATATATTTGAGAAAATGCATAGCTACAGCCTTGAATATGTTTGGGAATTAGTGCAGAATTTTTTTCCTTTTTGGGAAAGGAGGTATCTACAGCAATTTTTTTGTGTTATATCCTCCCCAAACTATCGATTGGGAAGAAATTTGATGAAATGTGCACAAGAGGAATAGAAAGTAGAGCTATTGTTTTAATGTCGCAGGTATGAAGGTGAAGAGATAAAGAACTGATTTAATTTCTATACAGAAATGTGTGACTGAAGGGGGGGAAAAAGAGGATTTGGGGAGCTTGGTTTAGAAAGAAGTTCTTTTTCCTGCAAATTTGAAAATTCATGTTCAAAACATTCAAAAAGTGTTTGGCCACAACCAGTTCTTAATCCTATGATCTAGTAGGAAATAAATTGGGTAAAGTGAAAACAGATAATACATACCATATAAAACTGGGCTAGCCATGAGTTACATACACTCACCTTTAAAAAACTTGTAAAGAGATTTTGGTAGCTATCAAAAGCCTCTATACACTGCAAGAGGCAGCACGGTGACTGACACAAATGCTGCGCTGAGTAGTGGCCAAAGGCTTTTTTTAGAAAGCAGAACCCCACTGAGCCACAACCTGGATAATCTTTCCATGGACAACTAGGAGTTAACCGTAACTCTGATAAAACTAGCTGTTTAGTTTGCCAAGAGGTTCCAAGTCTCTCAAGATTTCAGTGTAAGTATATTGCAGAAAGGCCAGGAAATTGGGCTCTCCCCGTTGGAGGCATGTCATGTAGTTTTTATTTGTAGGAGAATTGTGTACTGGGGTTTAGTTTTGGGCATTTGTACTCAGTGCTAACATCTCCTTTCATTTTTTTGACTAAACCCTTTAGATGTGAGGTTTTACACAGATTAAATTAGGATATAACTGCTGTTGTTTAGCCTTCCATTCAACAGTAAGCACATTTAAAGAAAGGAAGCTGTAGCATTTAAATAAAGGAGAGCAATGAGCATACACCCAGAGGGGCTGTCACTTCAGATAAGTGCAAAAGCAAGTTCTGTAGCGTGCTAACACAGAGAGCTGTTTTCTTCATGTGTTAGTTTTGCTCACTACTTGATATAATCAGGAATCCCGGAGCTGTTCAACCTGACCCAGTAGAATAAAAGCTATATTGAAGTATAATGCTCATAGGTATTTGGGATCTAATATATATCCGCTAATATATAGGGAAACAGTAACTCCAATCTGTATTCAGCACTTAATAGTAAACACACATCTGTGCTCTAAACACAGACCGTGTTCTAAAAAGATATATATTCAGTAATAACGTATATGCCTGAATGGCTGGGTTAATCTTTTCACTTGGGTTTATATACCTGTTAACAAGCCTTCCTATTCTCTCTGAAGGAAGCTGGTATAAACACTGTAATTTAATCATAAAGATTTTGACCTTAGCAGCATCAATGAGAGGCCTTGTTGCTGGCTGAGGGTGTACAGCCGTATGCTTGAAAGTGGCTATTGCAAAAATATGTTTCCCGTGAATTAACATTTAAGTCAATTTTGGCAGCTAGTTTTATGCCTGGTTTTATTTGTTGTCTGGTAAAAAACTTTATCGGGAAATATCTGAGAAGAGTTAAATTCAAACTCTAATGCAAAAGTATTCAGTGAAACGGAAATGTATATAAGCTACACAATTATTTTTGCGCTCTCAGCCAAGGGCTGAAATTAGTCCCAAGCATGACCAATAATAGCTGAGCAAGCCTCAGACTGGAACATTAATTATTTGTTTATAAGCTGACTTGGTAGGTAATTATACATGTATTTATTGAAATAATTCATAAATTAAACAGTTGCATAGATGTTTGCAGAATGGTGTTTACAACTGAAATTTTACAGAACAAAATAATTCTTCCGGCAGTGGTAGAACAAGAAATACATTTGAGGAAATTACAATTGGTCTCAAATATTCTGCAGATGGAAAGAGACTCTTACGTCATGAGATGCATTATTTGTTGAGAATGAGTTGTTCCAGCTGCAGTTGTGGATGAAAGACAGAATTTAGACCTACCACAAATTACACAGAGTTGTAACTGTGAGGTTTAAAATTCAAGTGGGTGAAAACTCGGAAGTGAAAAAGAGCTATTTCCACATGGCTGAATTGGGATAATGACTTAGGATGAGATCTCTTTGACATAGCCTTGGTCCAAGCAAGAAATTGCTTGCAGGGAATGAAAGAGACAAATTTGTGGAGTGCCTAGAGACAAGGAGAAGACAAAAGGGTAAAGTTAGCTGCACTGTTTCGGACTTCAGTGAATGCTTTGGAGGTCAAGGAGTTGAGTTGTGAAAGCTTTGGTCATACCCTCTTCTGCCTGATTTTTCTTTTATCTCCTGTTTCAAGGAATTTAAAGAAGGAACTTGGGAAAAGTCATGTTAGCTACCATTGCTGACCATGACTTGTGAGGGTTTTTTGGTCACAAAGTTGGTGAGCCTATAAAGTACATTTTGAAGTGGGTTTCACTGATCTGCTTGATTTCCACCTGGGGTCTGAGACTGGCCAGCAGGGAGAGATGGCGACTACAACAGCAAAGCGGAAAACAGTGCCTCTTCTTTCGTCTCAGAGGGGCAGGATGTTCATTTTTGGAGCAGAAGGCCTGGTAAGAGTGCTCTGTATTCATCTTTTTCAGGATGCCACTGTACCTGAGCCCTCCCAGTCTCAGAGTATTTATCCTTGTGAAGGTCTGATAAAGCAGAATAGTACTATTATTCTCATTTTACAGGTGGTGGAGTCAGGAAGAGAAAGAGTAAGTATCTTTTGGCCACTGTGACAGAAGCGTATTTAAGATAGAACGTTGAGTCTTGTTATTTCACAGTTTGCCCACATGGAACACATGTTCCAGAAAATAAGTCATTTGAGGGCTCAGATTAATATACTGATTTACAATGTGTTTGCCAAAGTAAAGGGACATTATTTATTTTCATTGCTTTCCAGGTGTGGTGGTTCACAGCAAATAGTTTGGACAGCTGTATGGACCACTCGTCCTCCAGCCCAGTCATGCTCTTCTGTGACACTGTGCCACCTCTTTTACACTCATCAGTCTCTCTCTTCTCCCGCATCTTGATGTGCCTTTGCCATTTTTACCTGCACTGAAAATGTTGGTTAAATTTCTTCCTCTACTAATGGCTCCATATGCAAAACTATAGTTGTAAGCCTTTCCTTGAGTACCTTGCCTCACATTCTTTTCACTTAAGTCCTCACAAAATTCTGGGCTTCTTTTCTCCACAATCATATGTTTCAGCTGCTTATTAGTCTTACCTTTCAATGGTTTGTGGACCTTTCCTCTCCAATTCTTCCTTTTGCTCACTGGGAATGCTTCCTCTTTTGCCTTTGTGAGATGCTGTCACACAGCTCCAGCAAGCCGCATGTAGGAGACATTCATTGCAAACTAACAATAGTCCCCGTGTTTATTTGAGTTGCTGTCATGTTTAGTCCGTATTAAGTCAGAGTGAGTGGCCGCATCACTGGTCCTCACTTACAGGCTTGTGTTAAATGTCGTTTTCAGCGTGTGTTATAAAACATTGCATGGTGAACATAATCCATTTTGTTAGCTCTGAAACACGGAACGCCTCTCACCAGCCATCAGGAAGAACCTCATGTAGGTTGCATAAATGACTTTGTTATGGCCAGGCTAGATGCTGAACTCACAGATTTGTACCTGATTAAGCAGAAGTGCCTGACAGGAAAATTCACACTGACAGTATAGCATACCTTGGTTTCCTACAAAGTCAGCTGGTAACAGCATCCAGTTTTGGCCAGCAGGCACCCACCGGTCTTCCACAGCTACCCCTGCTGTAGACAGTATCTCATTGAAAAGATCTGTATTAACTGATGTTCTAATACATTACTGAGCACCTGGACAGGAGTCATCCCTGGGTGCAGCTTGGATACTAGGAGCCCCAGTAAACAGAAGGGACCATTGGGAAGGTTTCCTTGGAGTAAACATCCAGCCGAAAGAAGGCAACCTGTAATGATGGTGCTTGTCTAAAGAATCAGATAGCCATGGGGACCTATCAAATGTAACTGGGGAGGTGTTTTGGCTTCAGAGGCTCTTGGGTGAAGGGGACAGACACAACACTGAGCTAAATCAGAGCGAGGAGCCTGGAGTGCTACAGACATTTCTCAGTATCTCTCTGTGAACAGAGTAAATGATTCTTTAACCTCATATTTAGGAAAATAATCATCTTTACTTTTACTCTAGGTCTTCTCTGATGCGGAGTGATTTCAAGGTGGCAGAGCAGCATGCTCGATTCACTGGAACACATTGGTTTTATTCTCCAGCTTCCTGACATCTTGCCCAGTTTAGACATTCCTTGATATTTGGAGGATCATGTCCACAAAGATGAAAGTATTGGTAATACAAGATGTCTCTTGGGGAATGTCATCTCCCTCAGCTAGGTCAGAACCTCCTTGACATGCAGCGGGACATCAGAAAATAGCCTGAAACTTGGGAGTCCTCCAAAATTTGAAGAAAAGGCCTTCTGCTTACCTCATGCATGAGATAGATGAGGGATGTGTTCATCAAAGCATGCTGCTTTTAGGAAACCTGGCCACTTCTGTGACTCTTATTGCATCAGTCAGGGAAAGGGCTCCCCACAGAAGGGGCAGCTGATGGAGAATTGCTTCGCCGACTTCTCCATTTTTGGGGGAAAGGGAGATGATCTGTAGTTTTATGTATTGCTTACATGTCAGGCTGGTCCAGCAGAGGGGGCTTTTACACAGAGGAGAGACAGTTTTGTGTGTGCAGTTCCTAACACCCAGGTGCAAGTGCTCCTGCAGCAGGAAACAGCAGTCTGACCAGAATTCACTTACAGCACTTGGTATGTAAACACAGTGATGGGTTTATTAGATTAAATCTGTGATGCAGGAGACATTTGGCATTTCTTATTTGTGCCTGGACCAGTCATCTCAAGAGGACTGACACAGTATTGTTATGTCTGATAACAGAATGTTCCCCTGTTGTGACTCCACCTTCCCAATCACAGGATGTTTCAATAACTGCAATAAAATATGTTCATGCCAAAATATAGCAGCAGTGCTATGATCTCGGAGAAGCAATGGTCTAAAACCTCAAAAGGTTTTAGAATTAGATTTATGCAGCACCTAGAATTGACCCTCTATAACATACAATAATCTTTATTTATTGCTCTGTAATGTCTTGTTTGATTTTCAAGTTACTTGCCTGCACATGGAAAATTAAAACTCCGTGAAATGAAAATGGTTATTTGTGCGAGTGGGGCGTCGGTGGATAAGAGAAGCTTATGACCTTGTTTTTGACCACAAAACCCCACTCCTTGCAGCCAGCCCCACTGTGGGTACATTACCTTCTTCAGATTTCATTTATACATCCCCAAATCTTGTGCCAGACGTGCAAATAGCCATACACATGCTTTACAGCACCTCCTGGCCGCTCCTCCAGTCAGCCAGTCTCTGTGCAGAGCCATGGGTAAGCTCTTCCTTGGGTATGACTGGCCTTTAGAAATTCACCCACTGCTAAATAAGAAAAAGTTGACTATTTTATTTCATGCAGAGGCAGATCTGAGTTATGATAAAAAAAATGAATGTATTTTCAGACATTCCCTGCATGATCAAAGGTTTGGTATAGATCATTTTAGATGCAAAGTGAGAAACGACAGCTCAGCTAAGGTGGCTTCTAAAGTGGAGCGACCCTGGCTATTGAAATCCATATGTGACTCCCACTGGCTTTGTATGTCCCTGTGCAATGTATATTTTAACCTGCTGCTGCTTGCAAGCCATTCGTCTTCTAAGAATTCTATATACTGCTGCACATACAGTGGTAAGATTCTGGGCAGACTCATCTCAAAATCTGAATTGTGTTAATTTTTTTGTGCATGCTGGTTTGTTGTTGTTTGATTGGGTTTTTTTCTTGCTGTAAATGCAGCCTTTTCATTTGAAATGGTTTGCAACCTGCACGTTTCTTGGCACCGCCTCCTCAAATAGGGTATTGCCAAATAACATTCAACAAGAAAAAAGTATGATTTAACAGGCAAGTGTGAAGAAAAATGTATTTCAGCAGCAAAGTGGGGGGAAAAGAAGAAGAAAGGTGTGGGACATCCTTAAAGCCTTACCAAGAGCAGTGTAGGAAGGCCATGATTGCTGCAATGGAAGAGTTGATAGGAAGGTAAAATCTGCATTTCATGAGAACCTCCCCCTGCAACTCACTTTCAGAGTGATCATTTTTTCCTAAACA
The DNA here is from genome assembly GCA_008921705.1 of Burhinus oedicnemus. Taxonomy (NCBI): domain Eukaryota; kingdom Metazoa; phylum Chordata; class Aves; order Charadriiformes; family Burhinidae; genus Burhinus; species Burhinus oedicnemus. The sequence goes on from VFFE01009043.1 coordinate 484,403, forward strand.
TTCCTCTGCATTGTATTCATTATCAGGTTGGCAAAAAAATTAATCAGGAAGTCCATATACTGATGGAAAAATCCAGGGAACTGAGACTTTGGACCCAGGATTCCACAGGGCAGAAAGATTTATACAAAGGAATGCAGGTGAAATAGGTTAAGTTTGTGAGCTGCTTCCACAGTGGAGAAATGATACAATGTCCGGACCGAGATGGAATGAGCTTGCTTGGGAAAAACACTTGAGCAATTTGAATTTTTTGGCACCCCTTTCCCGCTTTCCAGTGTTTGACTCCCTGTGACAGAGTGGAATCCGTATTTGTATGAATTATAGCACAGCCACAAAAAATAACAAGTCAGCACAGCACAGTTTGTTCAAGTAATCCAAATCTGACAGTGCTTCTCTCAGTTTCTTTTTCTGACTCAGATTTTTTCTTCCTTCTCAGGCACGTTCAATAGCAAGTAGTAAAACTCAAAAACTTCCTGTGCAAATAAGTAAATGAGCTTTACTTATTAAACATGTTATTTTGATATAGCAAGTTTTCAGTGATGCACGAACACCCTGCATTGTAATTTAATATTGGAACCTATTCTTCAGGTGTAGTCCTGCGCTATCTAAGTTGTGGTAGTGGTTTAATCCTTTGCCTCCATGCTGAACCTCAGCAGGAAGACATGAGATCCCCTATTATCTTAAAAAAAAAAAAAAAAAAAATCGACACCTAATCTTATACCTAGCACAGAATACATTAATACTTGCTATTGAAAATCCATACAAATTCTGCCACCATCACTGGCCCAGGGTGACTATTGGAGAAATACCAATTGCTTTTTAGAGAGTTACAGTTTTTCTCCTATAATTTACTATTGATTTCATATATGACATATAGCTTGATTATGCTTTTAATACCATTTTGCCTAGTAGCTGCTTGAGGGTTTCTTTTGGCCATTTTCTGCAAGTTAAGTACACTTTCTTGGTCATATCTGATCCTCTGGAATGAAAACCATGTGTTCATTTTTGGAAAGTGAAGTTTTGCAGCTTTATTACCAAGCATACAACTTGGTAATCATGAGTTTTATGTTTCTTACCAAATGCTTTGTATAGCTCTAGTTTGGAAAAACATAGCAGGAAAACCCATTGAGGGTTGCAATAAAAATCACAGAAGCAGCGCAGGGCTGAAAGACAATCCAATAGTTTGCCTGGTTCTTTCTGCTCCAGGATAAAGCCAATTACCTTTATAATAATATTGTATTCTGTTATCATATTATATCTTCCTAATACATTCCTCAATACTTCCAGTGATGGAAACACGACACCGCAGCCTTGCCATGCAATACACTGGAATACTTCTCTCCTCTTACTACTACCCAATGCCTAATCTTGAAACAGGGTGTGCTATAAATCCTCCACTCATTCCATGGATGCTTTGAAATACCATAGATGAGCCTGAAAAGGTCAAAACCACCTGTCTGTTTCAGAACAATGACCTTCCTCAAAATGGCGGTTTCGGAAAACCAGCGTCGCTGAAATTGTTGGGGCTTTCTGTTTTGTGAATAATCAGGACTATGACCAAGAAACATGATTTCATTTTAGCACATGACTGTAAGTAGTGAAAAAAAATCCCCAAAAGAAAAGCCTTTGTACATCCCATGAAATGAAAAATAACATTGCAACTTGCATATATGTGCAAGTGTATGTTTGAAAACAGGATTAGTTTCCTATTCATCTCCAGAGAAGGAGCTGCTCTGTGGTTTGCATGATTCAGAAGAAGTTCTGTGAGCGATATTTCACAGTTTTGAAATTACTCAACAGCACAGAACAAGATGTCCCACTGTGTTCAATCATTTCGACTGAAAGCCATTGTAATATATTAAAAGCTACCGCTGCCTCTGCAAAATTTCCAGCTATCCCCAGGAAATATTTATAAAGAATTAGGGTAAAGGAAAAAAAATTCAAATCTCAGCTGATACACAAATAGCTAATGGTTGAGTTGCTATCTGTGACTTAGGAATAGCAGCAAACCGCTGATCCGTGTTTGTTCTTTATCACACCAAACAGTTGCTGTGTTTGGATAAATGGCAGTAACTTTGCCAAGATTCCCTATTAGCTGTTTTTGTGGTTTGATACTCTAAGGGAAAACAATATACCACAGTGAATTAACAGAAGAGCTCAAGCCTGCATTATGGCTTGGTACATTGACATGGGGGTAAAAAATACATTCAAAGCATATGTGCTTTCTGATATGACTATCAGAACAGCCTACCATCAAAATTTGTCATAAAAACAAATAGCCTGCTGAAGACCTGACCATCTCGTGGCAGAGCCCAACCAGCCCTGCAGCTTGGGTGAGGCTTGCAAATGCTAATTCAACAGAGGTTGACTACGCATGCGTGCAGGAAGCGTCTTCAGCACCTCAAGGTTTTCTGGGCAGAGCATGCCCAGGGCTAGAAAGACCTTACCGACTAGAATTCCACCAGCCTGGCACTGAGAGCAAAGAAACTGGAGGAGGAGGAACTTCAACTGCCAAATACTTGCTCAGAGCCTGCCTGAGCTGTTGCAGTCCTGCTGTGTAGCATTGCTGCGGATGTACTGCCTGGCTGGATTAAAACCGAGGAGAAGACCCGGTTACCACTGTCCCAGATCGCCCGTTAAACTCTTACACCATTATGCGAGGGGTATTAGCAGGTTAGTAGATAGGCCTGGGAGTCACATTCTCCTCCTCTTCCTCACTCCTTTTCTCTGGATTAAAAACAGAAGGATGAGCAATGCTGGTTTATTCCCGCAGAAGGGTTTTGGGCATGGGCAAACAAACCCCATCTAATTTACTGTGTTTTACACACAGATATCATAGTTAATGCTATGAACTTAATTCTAGTGATGCTTTTTGATCTTGCTCCATTTGCAAGATCTTTACAGTCTTAACAATAATTAAGTGATGTCTTAGAATAAGGATTCTTTCCTCATTTTTTAGCATTGTCAATTTAAGCTATTTTTTTGGATCAGTAACATAGCTTTTTTTTTTTTTTTAAATATAGCTGCTGAAATTCCATGTGGTAGTCAAGCTATTAGAAAAGATGTATTTGTTTCAGTATACTTTATGTCAGATTCCCGGAAAATAAATAACTGCATCAGAAGAAAATGAAATAGTGGTTTCTATTCTTTTTCCCAAACAAGAATCTGTCTTGTTGAAGCCTCTGAGCACCCACTTCACCTTGAGTGTGTATGTTCATTCTTTCTTTGATCACTTCATTAAAGATGGAGAAATTATTGATTTGCCCTACTTTGTTCTGGCCTTAACAGCTTCACAAGCTGTGATACAGACTCCTCAGAAAGGAGAAAAAGGAAAATGAGAAGGCAAAAAAATGCTGAAAGGTCTCCTAGTACTGTGAGTTGAAAGAAATTTGATTATAGCTGTTCTTCTGGTGGTAAAGTGTAGACCTGCAGAAACCAACTGTTTAACATCTCAGGAGGTTGGTCTCTTGGCTGAAGTATTGCCATATGCGTTGAGCTGTCCTAACAGCGACTCATGCCATTCATGCCACTCTGCAGACACTTCACCTGGCTTGTACTCGTCCTTTCTGGGGAGGGAAGGATCAAAGATTGTTCCCTTAAATCAGAAAAAAAATTACTTACTCCTGCTAAAATTCCTTACATCATTGCATTACTGCTCACCTCTGCCAATAGCACAATGTACGGGCTCTTCCCAAACGGAGAGAAACAAACACCTCTTTTCCTTCCTTCCTTTTTGTTCTGTTTTGGTTTGGTTTGGTTTGGTTTTTACATTAATCATTTACAATCATGTATTAATTCTTGTTCTTCCTTAACACATTTTACGTTAGCGTAGTAATTTATTTCCTCGGTGACTTTAACTCCTGAATCAAACTCTAACTGCTAGTCCTGCAATTGGACTTTGACCTCCTACGCTGTAACTCAAACTAAAAGAAAAAAATAACATCCGCAGACAGCGTAGGTATTAGAACAACCTGTTTCCTTTCTCTCTTAGGCAGAATGAAAAAACTTACAAACCCATTAGCCTGGAATAGACAAGTGCTGAACGAAAGGATTGGCAAATAACACAATTTTACCGTATTTGAGTCAATTTCCTGTAACATCTCTACAGACTAATTTCTCTACAGAGTTTCTCCTTCTCATCATTCTCAAACACATTTATGACTGTTGGTGGTGGGGTTTTTTCACTGTTTCTGAAAAAAAAAAAAAAAAGAAAAAGGAATACCTCTCCCTCCTTCCCTAGGAAGCCCTGTTATAAATTTCCCAATGCTTCAGAAGGAAAAGGAAAGAAGACAGGAGAGGTGCGATGCGGAAAGGGATGTGAAGCACTGGATAGCAATTTGTGGTAGCTAGTCCCATGCTGTGAGATGAACTCATGCTCACTTGAAGGCCCAGTTCTAGGTAGAGCCTCTGTTTGCTCTTCATGACGTCCTTCTCACGTTTATTCCAGTCTTGGTTTATCTGTCTTGACTCTGGGTGAGCAGGGTTACGCTCCTAGAGGATTAGCCCCACTTCTGTCTTTTCCATTTCCTAAAGCCTGGTCTGTCCCCTTGAGCTGGTTGCTTTCTGGGTAGCTCCTTCAAGGACAAATTTTCAAGAGACATTATTAATAGCATGAAATCTATGAAATATCAAGAAGTTTTGCTCGAAGGGCAAAAACTTTTCAGAGGAAAAGTGACACTGGAGCATTTAATCCCTAGTGAATGGGAAGAAACCGTGGTCTAGGAAACTTTTTGCCCCAGCATAATTTTCTCTTGGGGGATGCTGTCATCTTTGCCAGTTTAAATTGGGCAAGTGGCTCCCCACTGACTCACTGGCTGGACTGTATTATTTATGCAGCCGGAGCAAAAATTTGCCAGTCTTGCCTTCTCCCTTTTGGCTTAGCAGCCTGCCCTAGCTATAGGGATGCTATTAGCAGGTTGCCCTGACTTGCTAAACTACAAGCTTACGTGAGCATCTCCTACTCTGTTATACACTCCCTCAAATCACATATACACCACATTTAATATAGAGAAACCCCTGGGGGTAGCTCACACTTGTTTGTATTTCGTAGGTGTTGAGGACTAACCTAAGAGCACAAGTGATGTCTGAGACCTGAAATGTTGTTTCATGCGTCGGGTGAGAGAAGAGAACCACTGGGCTGACCCAGTGCAATCTCCTCCTGGCCTACTTGCCTGGGGCAATGGGCAGGAAGAGTGAGAAGGGAGCTATGAAGAAAGGGACAACAGGTGGGAGCAAGGATGTGCACCTGAAATGCAGTCTTAGTAGGAGTCACAGAGTGACCTGGCCCTGGCGCACCAGCGTATCAGCACAGGACATTCCACCATGCCATCAGCTCTAAGCTGACACAAGTTTCCCTGGCTTGCAGTTTTTCTTCTGGTGCTCTGAACGTTGCCAAAGAAATCGTAGAGCCATGATCACCTCTGGAGAATGGTTTTGTCCATCCCCTTATGTACAATCAGCCAACAATTTCATCCATGTCCTACTGCCCTTTTCTTTAGTGGAAGGATGCTGGCAGGGGGCACTACGGACACTTCCCATCTCCAGAGCCCTGCTGGGTGATCCAGCCTCTCAGAGGCACCAGCAGGGAGAAATTCCCAGTAATCCAGCCTGTCTGCTCTGCCTGCCAAAGGCAACGCAGGGCTGCTAGGTGTCACCAAGCAGGAGGAGAGCAGGAGCAAGACAGCACGGCTGTCAGGCAGGGTTTTCCCAGAGGTGTGGGAAACGCTGCTGCCAGACCCCACTCTGCTTGATTCATGTCAGACTTGGTCAAAAAAGGTGTTATACATCAATCAGCTAAACCTTCAGGCTACTAATTGAAGAGAGAGTGGGCAGACCAGGATTTCTTCACAGCTTCTGCATGGGTCCTTCCCTTTTATATACAAAATATGTTTATGGCAGCAGGAATGTGAACTACTTGTCATTTACACAGGAAAACCAGATCTACCAGGCCATTGAGTGAGCTGCTCCACTGCAAACTCTCTCTGCTCTACCAAGTAACAAATTTTAACTATCCAGCAGGAAGTAGCTATTTAATGCCTGTAAAAAATGGAACTGAAAAGTGCTGAAGGAAGCTGTGGCACAAGCGGCACTGAGTCAGCACTCACTCGGTTCCTTTTCTCTGGATTTGTCGTGTTTAGTGACTGTCACCTTGTCCTGCTGAGTGAGGATTTAGAGAGGAACATCAGCTTAGTTAACCTTTCTTCCAGCAGAATTTCTGAGAACTCCATTGAGAAAAGTCTGCAGACAGGAGGAGAAACATGACTTTTTTTTTAAATTGAAGGCTGTAAATTTTCATTCAAGAGACTGATGTTTTACTAGCTAGTGAAGGAGGCTGATTAACAAATTCAGGAATTTTGCTTTCACTCATGCAAAAGAAAAACAGGGCAGCTGTCACTTTCCAGGCCCACACTGCTTTTAGCAGGGTCTCTGCACTCAGGTTGGTGTCCCACGGAGCATCCAAATTGCTGTTGAGATGCCTTTTGCATTTTGCAGTATTCGATGGCACGACCGACCACGCTGCTATGGAAGAGCAGGGCTGCAGCCCAGCTTCGTCCAGCAGTGGGCTGGGCGGGCGCCGGGCACGCCGCACAGGCTGGCTCCATGGCAGGTCTCCGCAGCGGGGCCTGCGAGCGCCCGTGTGGGTACGGAGGTGGGTGCTGTGCCCTGCAACCTCCTGCCTTCCTTCTGAAGGGGGAAGCCTTCAGGTCCCCAAAGCAATTCCCTCCATCACCACTTGCCTAACCCTTATTTCAAGGGACAATGGGAAAGCAAGGAAGCCTATGGGATTTTACTCTGTCCTGGTTTGAGGTAAAACAGGACCAATTTTATTCAGTACCTTTAGTTTTTAGCTAGGCCTCTCCTAACTGCTGAAATTAACAGCATGATGTGCAGAAACTGTTTGCTCTCAGAGTGATAAGACCACAACATACTCACACAGGTACACAGGGAGCATAGTGATATGACAAGGGGTAACAGTTTTAAACTGAAAGAGGGT